>PVJA010001339.1:0-129924 GCA_004027025.1 Myocastor coypus
TTGTCCCACCCCACCAGTCCCAACCTTCCCATTCCCCCACCCCACGCCTCCACCCCCACCCCTACCCAACTCCCTCCACCCACCCCACTCTCCCGCTGCCCCTCCACCACCCCTGCGCCCCACCCCACCCTCTATTCCCCTACTCTTCCACTGCCCCCACTCCTACCCCATCCTGTGGAGTCTGATGGCTGGCTCCATACTCTCTGACCAGGGCAGTGGTGACAGCTAGCCCTGGCTGCTCCCTGGCACCCTGTGCCCTGGCAACATGAGAACAGTAGCACAGAGCAGGATGGGCCCCACTGCCACTGTATTTCCACATGTCCCCCAGACACTCTGAAGCCACAAGTCAGACAAGAACAGCAAGCTCCCTGGAAGGGCCAGGTGTCCTGATGGGGGTGCCCGGCTGAGAACTTGCTGCCTGCCCTCCGCGCCCTCTCTCTAGTAGATACGCAGTTACTAGGAGTGCTGGAGTCACTGGGAGCAGCTGCCCAGCAGGCCGAGGGCCCGCAGCCCACCTCTGTGAGGAGGGCAAAGCGCACCAGCAGGACCATGTTCTGAGTGACTAGTTGCATATGCCAGGCACAGCTGCTCCAGAAGGCACAGGAAAGAGGCAGACACCAGAATCACCAGCGCAGCCCGCCGGGGAGGCGTGGTGGCAGTGGCCCCGATGTGGGGCACCCCCAGGAGTCAGTGTCCCCTGGGGATGGCAGCCCCAGCATCACCTGTAGCACCTTCCACCTGGGTGGCAGGCTCGGAGCTCAGGAGGAAGGACAGAAAGCCCCTTGGGAGACGTTCCAAGATCTTTTAAGCTTAAGACCTCTAATTACTTCTTACTTTTTAAATACAGAATCTTCAGTCGTAGATCAACATTCTTACAAAGAAAAAAATCGGTAAACCAGGTCCAGTTATTGATTAACATTAGACTTTGCTAAGTATGCACAGCAAAATTTCAGGAGTAACTGCTCTCGGACGGGGCTGAGACAGTTTCTAAATTCCACAGCAGGAAAGAGATGCAAAACAAACTCAGATGCTGAAAGAACAATTCCCCGGGCCTGGAGGTGTTTTTTTCTCCAGAAAATGCAACGGAGGTGTTTTTGTCTCTCTGAGGAGTGACCTTTACCATCCTGGCTTTTCCACAAAGCAGGGACAGAATGAGGGGACCAACACTCCACAGGGCTCAGAGCATCGCCCAAGTGTCCCTTAGCCCACCTAAGACCAAGCAGCATTGATGAGGTTGGCAGGGGCCCCTCACTACTGTGCCAGCCTGGTTCCTGCCAATATCGCTATCACCCAAAACCAAAGGAAAACTCTGGAGTGACAAGTGAAGTGAGAGCAGAGCAAACAGCCCCCAGAGTCCTAACTGCCACCACGACCACGCCCCAGCTGATCCCCACCCTATACCACACAAAAATGCAAAGTAAGTCCTTCTACTGAGCTGAGGCAGGGAAAGGCTAGCATATGCTATTTTTAGGGTCCTGGGAGGCCACGAGAATGGTCTAAAATATTCAGACTCCCAGGCACTCAGGCACCTCAGTGTGCCACCTGTTCAGCACAGATGACAGGCATTAGCACCCCTTGCCCCAGACACAACGTCCAGCCGCTAGACAGCTTAGGTCAGACAGCACAGTGGGACTTTGCGCCCTGACCGCTATGCATGGACGGGCTCTGGGTTGGGGGGGGGGCGTCAGGCACCGGGGCTATCTGTCTCTGGCTTTGCCTTAGTGCTGTCCTCCAGGCCTGTCCCTCCCAGAGTGCAACCTTCCTGCTTTCTAAGGCCTAATGGCACACAAGGACAGCTTCTCTGACTTCACTGTTATCTTTAACAGCTCCAGCTGGAGCTCAATTAATTCCTTCTGCAGAAGGAATGCTGCAGACCCATCCCAGAGTGGCTAGGCCAACTCCCTGTGGGCACACCCCACTGAGCCCGGAATGTGTGAGCTCAGGGTGCTGAGCCTGGGCTGGAGGGGTACACAAGAAGGGTTCAGACTTGGAAAAGTGGGGGCTGATCACAGGGCCACCCACACAGGCCCTCTCTCCCCACTTCATCCACCCAGGGTGTCTCTTCTGGGGAACTGGGGGGGGGGGGGATCCTAAATGCCATGGACACAATGCATCGTAACTTAGTGAACAAGAAAGTTCCAGAAGCTAAATATGCAATGGGGAAAGAGGCAGCTATCAAACAAGCACTGCGGCATTGCCTGAAAAGTTAAGTCAGGACAAACTACCCACGTGAGATATCCCACAGCCCCAGCCCCAGTCCCAGCCCCACTCCAAGTGCCCCTTGCCCACCCCACCAGGCTGCCACCCGTGGAGTCTAACATACACACAGCACATTTGCCGCTGAGTTCAGAGAATCTGACCATGAGCTCTTACATCAGAGTGACAGACTGCAACTTAACTGCTGTCACCAAAAGCTCTGTGAACGTCCAGTCCTCTCCGCAGCTGAACTGTGAGATGCTGAGGTAAGGGACAGACTGATGCTCTAGGAAAAGGCAGGGAGGCAGCCTAGGAGGTGATGCTTGACCAAGAGGGGGAATGGCTTTGGTGCTGAGTGAGAAAGTTGGGCAGGGAGCAGCGAGGGCCACACAGACACCCTACAAGCACAAGGAGACCTAAGAACTTCCCAGAGGCCCCTGCTCCCTCCCAGCTGGCTGCACTGCCTGCAGGCTGCACCCCTGCCTCCCAGGAAGAGCCCCCCATTTCATCTCCTCACTCCCAGCCTCAAGCACCTGAGATGGTTCTCTACTAGCCTTCATACCAGACCCTGCTCTTTAAACAGTCGCACACCTCCCCTGTTCGCTGACTGCTATTCTCCATCCATGCTGCCCCCTACAACCCCCTGTACCCACAGGGCTGCACTCTCTGCCATGTGGGGAGGCATCTGCCATCCCTTGGCCTGGCCTGGCTTGGCCTGGCCTGCACACTGTGTCCAGGGAGGAAGCGCTGCCATCCTTCCTGCGGGAGAAACTGACCCTCACAACTGCCCTAGAAACAGGCACGCCCCTCGGGGGTGGGGCCAGAGCTACCGGGGGCAGATCAAAGGGAAACGAGGTTCTGCCCTCACCAGCTCTTTCACAGACCATGGCTCAGGCCTCAGATTCTACAAATACAAAGGGAGCTGACCCCTGTCCTCATCACAGCCTGCTGCGGAGACCTTGCGGGAAGACATGTAAGAAAGCTCCAGCACTGAGCAGGGTACAGAGGCAGAAGCTTGGGGACACAGGTCTCCCCTGCCAGCTGTTTGCAAGCCCTGAGCAGATGTGTTTCCTGAGGGCTTCTGGACTTCTGATTGAACCCCCACCTGACAGGCTTTAGGCACCCTGCCCCACCCAGAGAAGACACCACTGTATCCTGCAAGCACTCCCAGAAACTGCAGCAGGCCAGCAGGGCGGCCAACAGCACCCAGTCCCCAGGCTGCCTCTTGCCCATGTGTGTCGAAATCCCTGCACAAGGCTGAACACATGCCAACCCTATGACCCATTAAACCCACTCCTCAGAACTTTGCCCTGAGAACTGAGGGTCTGAACCCCCAGGATTTCTTCCAGAATGTGCATGGCATGTTTCTTTCATACTAGCTGAACGGTGCAGGCAATCCAAGTATCAATGCACAGGGAACAGGACAAAGTGTGGCATGGGCCACATGACGAACAACCACCAGAAGAGTCAGCCACAAGACCGAACCTCGCAAGCACCGTGGGGCAAAAGACGCTGGCCAGGACAGCATGTGCAGTCCCGTATTCATCTATGCAGGGTCCAAGAACTGCCACAGACAGTCTTCAGTGCAGGCCACAGAGAGCTATCTGGGGTGATCAAATTTTGACTTGTTTGGTGGCTGTAGTACTTTGCTTCCTCTAAGGGCTGTTATGGCTTGTGTCTAGCTGTTCTCTCCGAGCCTCCAGCCAGCATGGGTGGTGCTTTTTTAGAGGAGGCCGGATCTACATTGTGCGACATTGGGTTTATGAGTTGTGGTTAGTAAACTGCTTGGAATAAACTTTTCCTTCTCTGAGTGTTGGATCTTTTGTCTCAGCAATGAGAAAAGGTAACTAAGATAAATTGCAATAAATTATTACCAATTTGGCAACTGAAAAATCAGACAAGTTTACTCCCTTAAGGCTCCAGAAGTTGGACATCTGAAACAGATCTCATGAACCTCAAATTAAGGTGCCTAAAGTTCTGGAAAAGTCCAAGATCAACACCAAAGCAAGCCACCACGGTCTGTTTTCTGGGTCACAGATGAACCTTCTGTGACCTCACAAGACGGAAGGGCAGAACAGCTTCCTGGGGCCTCTCACCAGGGCCTCAATCCCATTCCTCAGGGTTCTGCTCCTGTGAACTGTCACCCCCCAGGTACCCTACTCCTAATACCATCACCTTGGCAACTCATTTCACCAGATGCACCGCAGGGTGTGTTATGCTCTGGATCTCGACCTTCCCCAGAGGCTCATGTGCTCAACGCCGGGTCCCCAGCTGGTGGCTCTATTGAGTGGTGACGACACCCGAGGAGGCTAGGCCTGCTTGGACGAAGCGGGTGCTGCGGGCAAGCTCATGGTATTGTGTCCCTGGTCTTCCTCTCGGTCTTGGGGTGAGCAGGCTTGCTCTAGCATACGCTCCCCACCCTGATGTCCTGCCCTGTGACAAGGTCAATGGAGCCAGCTGGCTGTAGACTGAACCCTCTAAACCTCTAGTGCCAAAATAAACTTTTCCTTCTTATAAGATATCTTATGTATTTTATCACTGTCAAAAAGCTACCGCATTTGAACTAGAGCCACATCTTTGGAGGCCACTGTTCTGCCGACCACACGTGAATATGCATACCTATGAAAACCTATGGCTTCATGCTTAACATCTGCATGCCCTATCGTACATAAATCAGATCAATGAAAGCAAAACACAAATGAGGATTCCTAGTCTGGGCGGTCAGTGACATGTGCCTCGTGCAGCTCTGCCCTTTGTCTGAACCTGGGCGCTGCGCCCTGTACACACCCTGCACCATGACTGGGCTTTATAGAAACTGAGATGTGACATGGTTAAAAACCTATCTTGCATCTTGCAAGAGCAAAGCAGACATGAGGCCAGGGTTGATGACCCTCTTTCTGTGTTCCTGTGCTCCCCCACATTAACAGTGTCCCCTGATCCAAAGGACAGGCCTTTCATTTGAGGCCTCATTTTTATTATGACGTGGGTACAAAAAGTTGCCCCTCACTCTGCCCTAAAAACAAAGCAGCAGTAGTACAATTGCTATGAAACAAAAGCTCAATGGCAGGGCCAGGAAGTATATCATGAGGGAGACTGGGCAAGCTGGCCAGCCTGCGCTGCCTCCAGGGGCAGCTATACATTGGCTCCGCCCAACAGCCAAAAACGCAGACTTCCATGTGCACACACTTGTTCTTTTTAGTTACAGTAGTGAAGCCCAATTTTCTAAGATAACAGATGAGCAAACTTTTGCCCGCAGACCTTGCTCACCACCCCTGTTCCCTGCACCGTCCCTGCATCCACCCTGCCACCCATCAGCATAGAGCACAGAGCCCTGCACCATGAATCAACCCCAGCTTCACACACTCTAGATCCAGCTGCCTCTACAGAAGCCCCACCAGCAGGCGCAGCCTCATCCCGCACAGCACTGGCTCTGTCCTTTGTAGAGCAGCGAGCCGCTGTTACTCATTTTCCTCACCACTGGGACAAAATGCAGGACACTCACAACTTAAAGGAGGAGGGAGTTATGCTAGCTCACGCTTCAGTCTGAAGTCCACCAGCTTGAAAGAAACAGAGTGGCAGAGGGACAGGACAGGAAAAACTGCTGATGCCATTACAGCCAGAAAGCAGAGAAGGAAAAGACAAGCCAGAAAGGAAGATGTGCTTGTGGGGTCACTCACCCAGGGACAGCCACTGCCAACCAGATCGCATCTCCCAAGCAATCTCAGGGCTTCCTACAAAGCTCTTTTTCTTCCCCAGATGTTTGGAGTCAGGAGATTGCTGAAGCTTGGATATGACTGTGAATGAGCATGTGTGCGTGGTGTGTGTGTGTGTGTGTGTGTGTGGCCACCACCAAACCTGGCTTGTGGTCCAGGACAAGGCCACAAGGTAAAGTTACAGATCGCCTGCAGGACAAGGGGGAGATACAAGACCTGGCTCAGCGGCCATCAGGCTACCACCACCCAGTCTCTCTCTGTGGGACTTTAGTATTTTTGGCAGCACTGGAGACTGCATCCATGGCCTTCACACTGGGCCATGACCTCAGCCATTTTTTGCTTTGAGACAGTATCTTATTAAGTTGCTCAGGCCAGGCTGGAACTTGTGATCTTGCCTTAACCTTCTAGAGTTCTGGAATGCTAGGCACATGCCACCATGTTTAGCCCTTTCCCAGGGGATCTTAACCAAGAGCCATACCCCTTCCAGTCTCAGGCTCCAGACCCATAAAAGGAGTCTAAGACCCCTGCCACACGATGCTTGATGAAGGCCCACTGCAGCTTTGTCTTATTATGCCTGGCAAGTCTGGGAGGCTAAACAGTGAGGCTTGGCAAGGGCTACCTGCAGGTGTGTGGTCCTCCTTCCCTCTGTGGACTAGATTTCCTCTAATGGACATGAGATGCTTCTGTCATAACAACCACCAGCATCTTAGTTTTTCCCCAATGCCTGCCCGGGAGATGATGTGGAGTGAACAGCGGCTGGAGTGAACAGCGTGGAGCCGCCTTGCCCCCAAACCCTCATGAGCTCTCTGCCCAGCAGATCTCCCCGGGGATGCTCTGGATAAAGCTCTGAGTCTCACTCCCATCCTCTAGAAGAGGGAAAGGAAACTCGGGAAAGTTGTGCGTCTACTGGAAGCATCACAGCCTGTAACAGCACAGCTCAAGCTTGATTGAACCCAGGACTGCACCGGTCCTTGAAACCATGTTGCCCGCTGAAGACACCTCAGATTGGGAACCTCCAGAAAAGTGCTCTTGAGCTGCTGTAGCCTGCTTAGGGACCCACCCCTAACCCAGGAGCTACACTGCATGCTTGGTGCTCCCGGCTTCACCATGTGATACCCATCCTTCCCCCTGCAAAGCTCCCCAAGTGTGCCCTGCCTGAAGTGCCAAGAGAGAAACCCTGCCATCCTGAAGGGTGGAGAACACCGTGCTCAGGTCCCAGACCTCACACAGGGCCCAAGGACCCAGCACCATTGTTGGGACCCGAGATTTTCCAGCTGGAAATGCCCTGAGCTTTAGTCCTTGACACTACATCAGAGTCCCAGCATTTGATTGCCAAATCCAAATTCTAGAACAAGTCTGAAGCTGGAAATAACAGTATGCATGAGAGGACCACAGGCCTCCCAAGCCCTGACCCTGAGAGGAGGGAAGGCAGGCAGGGAAAGGGCTCCTTGAATTGTAAACAGACTCACAGATGGAAGCATGGCTACAAATTCTCTCTGAGGAAGTAACCAGAAGTGAATACGGAGCTGGGTAAGGTACTGGATATGAGCTCCCTGGGAGACGGGCAGGGACTGCTATTCTAGAACACAAAAGCCTGATGATTCCCGGGTGACATCAGTGGTTTTATAAGAGGAAGAGAGACTGGAGCTAGCACACTGGCTCTGTTCCTCCACGCAATGCTCTCTGCCATGCTATAATGCAGCAAGGAAGCCCTTACCAGACACTGAGCAGATGCAAAACCATGGTCTGAAATCTCTCAGCCTCCAGAATCATGAGTCAAATAAGCCTCTATTCTTTATAAACAATCTGGTCTCAAATGTTGCTATAGCAATAGAAAATAGGCCAACACAGTGTCCTCTAAGGGTACCCTCCAAGCCACCAGGTCCAAAGTCTTGCTATGGCCAATGTCCCACCTAATCATGTCCCAGTGTGCTTGTCACTTTCAAAGATTGCCCCTTGATCTGGAGCACGAAGAAGCGGTTCACAGAACAGTGACACTACCATGGCCACCCACAAGCTATAATCATTTCTCACTGTGATAAAGTCACACCACCTGGTGTGCTGATGATGGGTGAAGACCCAAGGAGGCACAGCAGTGGCTCGTCCAGACCCGCCCTAGCTCAGACCTCACGAGGTGCCTCGAGTTACCAAGAGGCAAAATCTTTCCCTTCAAATATCAAGGACCTGATCAAGTGTTTTCACGTCTTCATTTGCCAAGAGTAGACAGCACATTATCAAACCTACCTTCTGCTACTTTGTTCAATTCACAGAACTACACAAACAGAGCTGAATTAGCCACTGTTCATCGCTGACACCAAAGATCTGATAGACAGTTGAAGGGAGAAACGGTGAGAGATTTTGCTTTATCCTCTGCTGGATCCAAGGCAGGAACATGGAGGCAGCAGGGCGGAGTGGGAGAAAGGCGCTTGCTTCACAGTAGCAGGAAGAGGGCCCCAGAGGGGGTGGCAGAAGAGGAGGCACCCCCTACACAGGCACACCCCAGGGCTCCGCTTCCTCCACCCGGACCCTGACTCCTGATATCCAATCACCTCTCCAGACTCCACAGCTGCTTGGGAGCTAAGTCCTCCACACAAGAATCTTGGGAGGGACACTCTATATTTAAACTATAACTAGACTCTAGCACCATCAACTGCTTTCAAAAAATTAATTCTACAGTTCGCAGCTTAAGCTAATCACATATTTGTGCAGAATTCCACACTTTGAGTTTCTCACATCTTGGATCCACTCAAGTAGCTACAGTCAACTAGCCTTAGCTGGGCCAGTACAGTCTCATTCCTGTCTGCTGCTCAGCTGGGCTGTCAGGCAGGGGCCTCCGCCCCCTGCTATGCGGCCCCTGCAGCAAGGTCACCCGCATTTCCTAAAGTGTAACAAGTAGGGGAGTCATGATGTACTGGCAGACACGGCTGTGGTTTGGGTACTGAGTGTCCCCCAAAGACTTGATCCCTAGGTGACACTATTAGGAGGTGATAAAATCTTAGGAGGTGGTGAAACCTTTAAGAAGTGAGACATACTGGGGGTCAGCTGGTCATTGGGACTGTGGTGTGAAAGTGGGTTTGGGGATCCTGGGGTATGTGTGTGTGTGTGTGTGTGTGTGTGTGTGTGTGTGTGTGTGTGAGTGAGTCTTCCTCTCTGTTTTAGATACTTTTCTCATTGCTAACACAAAATATCTAATATCCAAAGGGGAAAAAAATATATGTATCTCATAGTTTGTGGAGATTTCAGTCCAGAATCCACTAGCTCGAAGGCAGGATGGCACACAGCAGAGGAGCAGCTGTTCATGCCAGCGGAAGGCAGTAAAAACAACAAGGGAGAGAGAACCAGGCTCTTTCTGTCCCTAAGGCAATAAGCAGGGTACCTGCGTGAGGACAGGCGCAGCACTCACACCCTTAAGTTCAGACAGAACTGTGCCAAACCAATCAATGGAGCAAGTTACTAACCACAGGCTCTCGATGCCAGCACCACACACTCTAGATTCAGCCACCTCTGAAACAGCCCTGTGACTGCATGAGGCCCTGGGGGTCAGCTAGACACAAACCTGAACACCCTCCCTCCCACATCCTCCCTCGCCGCTCCCTCACCTTCCTGCCCCTCCTCTCTCATTTCCTCACTGAGCAGTGAGCAGTCTGCCCTGCCATATGCTCTCCATCATTGCCGGCCTGGCCACCCTGCCAGAGGCCTAAAGGAACAAGTCCCAATTCACGGACTGAACTTCCACAACCATGATCCAAAACAAATCATCTCTTTGCAAATGATGGAAACTGACTACTGCAGACCTTAGCAAGCCTCTGTTGACTTCACATTTGATGACATCTTAAACAAGCAGCATGGTGAGGCCAGAGTCCAGATGAGAGAAGACCGCACAGAGCTGCGGTACCTGCAGTCATGACTAGCTGCAGGCTTCTCACATAACAATCTACCACGAGGACTCATGAGATGGAGTAAGTTTAGCTTCCTGAAAACCTACTACAAAGTTATCTGGGTAGCTTCTTCACAGACCACCATAGGCTTTGTTCACCAGAGACCATTCTTCCCACCTGGGCCAGAGGTGGACACAGACTCCTCCTCATGCCTATAGACAGCCTCTTCCTGAGGGTAAGAAACAGCACACAAAATTCAAGGCTACTTATGCCACAGTTTATTTAGCTAAGGGCAATACATGTGAAGTAGGAGTTCCTTTGACAGCATGACTGCTCTGGAAGCTGGGGTTGGTGGTTCATGTCTATAATCCTAGCATTCAGGGAGACTGAAGCAGGAAGATCACAAGTTCAAGATCAGGCTGGGTACTTCAACACCGTAGTGAGAATTTGTGTCAAGATAGATAGGTAGGTTGGGCTGGGTATGTTGTTTAGTGCAAAGGCCCTCCTAGGTTTAGTCCCCAGTATACAGAGAGACAGACAGACAGACAGAGACAAAGAGAGATACACACAGACAGACAGACAAACAGATGGACAAAGAGACAGACAGACAGAGCACTAGAAAAATATCACTCAACTCAAAAGAATGTGTGGGCAGATGGAGTCTATAAGACTAGGATCATGGAGTAGAGTTCAGGCTCTGTGTCAGTAGGCACAAGGAGTTGTCTTAGTTACTTTCCTCTTGTTGCTAAGTTACAAACACTCAAAGTTAAAGGAGGAAAGGTTTATTTAGCTCACAGTTTGTGCAGTCCGTAATGGGCTGCCTTGAAGGCAAGGCGGCCTGGCAGGCAGGTACCACAGAGGAGAAGCAGTCCATGGCATCCAGGAGGTGGCAAGGCCACAAGGCAGGACACATTCTTTCTATCCCTTATCCTGGCTACTTAGTGGAGGAGCACGCACATCCTTAACTCTAGTGCCCTTGAGCCTACTGCTGCACCGTGAATGAATCCCAGCTTCACACACTCTAGATCCAGCTGCCTCTGCAAAGCCCCACCTATGACGGCATGAGGCTGTGAGGGGACAACAGGAGCACTCCCTAGTCCTCGAGTCACCCCCTCCACAGGCTCACCTTAGAATCTCTTGTATGCTAGTCAATAGCCTTCTGGACTAATGGTCTCCACATAACTACAGGTGGCCATCTCAAAGCAGGACCACAAAACTTTACTTTGGGCCAAGCCTCATTGGCCCTGGCTTGCTGGGACCTTGTTCAAATGTAGGCTAGTTCTAGGCCTCCAGTTTAGACTGTTCTCAGCCTCAGCATGGCAGGGTACCCTGCAGGTCCTAACCCTGCCCTTTCCCAAGCCAAGGAGGAGCAAGCTGAGCAGGTCCACAAAGGCCAATCCCAGCACCTGGCTATAACAGCCCTAAGCACAGGCTAGAATCCTGTCACTGTGTAGGGCCCCTACATTATAGGGCATGGTGTAGGCCTTAGGATCCTCCACTGTCTGAAGTGGGCCCCTCTACCCACCAGAAAGAACTTCTTTGCAAATTTTCTGACTGAGAAAATCCTATAAAGTTGGAAAAGATCTATGTACTGATGCTCTGGTGGTTGCATAACTGTATACATTCAAAAAGCTCATGGAACCATACGCCTAAAAAGCATGCTCTTCACCTTACATAACTTATGCCTCACTAAACATGATTTTTTTTAAAAAAAAAAAATTCCCCAGCAAGAACTCCTCCTATTTACCAGGACACCAGTATGACTAAGCACCTACTATGTGCCCCATGGGGCTTTCAGTAATAAGCACAATGCCTAATAATCAAGGTACGCACTTTGTACTCAAGGGAAGTTTCACATAAGCTTCACCACATCCACTTCTCACCTACATTTTTCAGATAAGGTCACGGCTCAGAGAGGTTGGGTAACCCACAAAGTCAGATGACCAGCCAGTGTGGCAGCCAGGACACAAGGCAGGGCTTTTTCATTTCATGAGCCTATTATACTCCACCAATACCACCGCTGGCAGCTGCCAGGCTTGGCATGCTGGGTGCTACAGCACTTCACTGAGGCCCAGAGAGGCTAAATGACTTCCCTGCAGCCACACAGACAGTAAGAAGTGACACTGGGATTTGAAATAGACACCATCTGATGCCAAGGTCAGCTCTACCTTAGTACTCACAAAGGAGGCCTGAGGTCTTTGCCACCCAATTCCAACTGTGACACTATCCCTGAAGACTGCATGGCCCTGGGTGAGTCCTGTTCCCAGGAGTCCAAGCAAGTATCCTGGCCAAGACTACCAGAGGCCAACCCTGAGAGGACTGAAACTCTGGCTACTACCTTCAAACCATCTTGCTAAGGTTGCTCTGAGACAGGTAGACATGGAGTTGTGGGTGACAGCCTTGCAAAGGCATCTATGTAGTTCCTAGAACAGCACAGCAGAAAGGGACTGACCCGGCTCCCCAGCATGGCCCCATACCTGGAGTCAGCTCCTATGGCCTGTGGGCCTCTCTGTGTTTCCCAAACACACATCCTTGCTGGTCCCCTACCCCTGGCTAATTATGCCTCCCCTGAGGATCCTTGAATCGGTCCTTGCATAAAAAGGAAACTGGCGCTGAAGCAAATGCATCAGATGATATACATGGCATCATCAGATGGATGATGGGTCCCTTCTGCTAGGCTCCTAGCGCTCACTGAGGAAACTCCAGCTGGACTTCATGCCCACAGCCCCTCAACAGGACCAGCTAGCCAATGTCATGTGAAGAGACCAGGGCCCAGCAAACAGCAGGAGAACATGCCATGACTGTGCTCACTGAGGGACCCAGTGGCCCCTGACCCCAGAGAGCATGAAATACTCTGCAGTCGTTTTCTCTAAGTAAGAAAAAAAGGAGAAAATTTCCAAGCTGTTGTCCACTCATCCTGGAAGTAAGTCCTGCACGAGGCTTACTCAGCGGCCAGTACTTTATTTGTAGGAGACAGTCGCTCTCTGACCATTGGCCAAGCAACACACACCCTAAGTACATCCTTCCAGCACGAGGCATGTCCTTCAGACAGGGAAAACTTCTCTAAGGAAGAAAGACAGAAAAATATAGATCGAAAGTGTCTTGTATAACTGGAAATTATCATAGTCAACATGAGCGCTGTGGTCACACTGGAACACACAAAGTGGGCCTACAGGGCAGAAGGCTGGGTGACAGGCAGGGCCAGGCAGAAGTAAGGGACGGGGAAGAGAGCAGCCAAGCTCTCTCTCACTTTCCCCACACAGACCACACACACACACACACACACACACACACACACAGACGGACACACACATACACACACACAAACACACACACATTCCCCCAGGCCACTCAGGGTTCTCACCTAGAAGTTGCATTTTTTACTTTTACTCTAGCTACACAATACTTAGTTCACTGTAGCCAGAAGCCCTAATGAACCCCACGTAGCACAGCATTCTGTCAAGGCTGAACCACAAAAAAATAGCAAGCTACTGACGTCAGGTGGGGGACCACGCAAGGGCAAAGATGGGCCAAGGTGTGGCACTACTATGCAGACTCTTTCCTCCATAGCAATCCAAGTTCGCGCCACATTTTTCTGCATTAAGTTTCATTTCTCTGATGACTGCTTCACACTGCAACAGCTGTAGGCAGGGACAAGGCCTTGAGTCAGTAGACGAGGAGGTCTAGATCCTTGCTCATCTCTCGCTCGTTAGGGGTGGCTGCCTGGACCCTGGTGCCTAGAGGACTCTGAGGGCATCTTGGGGTGCCAGTGGAAGGTGTTTGGTTTCTCATCCCAACTTCACCAAGTGTTCCAGGGCCTTCTCTGCTCTCCCTCATAAATCCAGACTGAGCCTACCTACTCTTGACAGTGGACAGCTTCGCTTCCATTTGGCTGCAGACACCACCGTGGGCTCTGTTTTCTGACGGAGACTCCCAGCTCTACTTTGGGAAAGAGATTCCAGAAACTTGTGCTGTTTCCTGGCCAGCCACCAGAGATGGCCCTGATGAACAATGAGAAAGGGAACAGAAAGGAAGGAAATGACCAGAGGAATGTAGCCTGAGCACAGGGACATCTAGGGAACAAACAAAGAGACGCCAGGTGGAGACTAAAATCAGCATGCTCAAGCCCAGAAGCCAGCATCCTCCGTATCCCAAAGGGAATCAGGATTCTGGGCACAGAAGCCATTGTTTCTCATGGAAGAAAAACGAGCAAGACTATGAAGGATGATTTACAAAATACGGCAGATGGCAAGGGACATCATTTTATTGCCAGTTTGCAAGAGGCAAAGAACACTAATAAGGCTGGGATGATGGCACACGTCTATGAATCCCAGTAGCTGGCAGACTGAGACAGGACTGCCATGGGTTCAATGCCAGCCTGGAATACATAGCAAGACTTTCTCTGAATGAATGAATGAATGAATGAATGAATGAATGAATGAATGAGACACTGGCAAAACCATGTCCATCTGCAGTCCTGGAGTGCTCCATGCTGCAGAACTTACTGCCTTCCTCAAGCCTCATTTTTCTGACATTAAAGTCAGAACACAGCAAAATAAAAACTTTCAGTACAGCTGCAAATGTCTGGGCCATAGAGTACTCTCCAGAGTTTAGTTCATATACTCAGAAATGAGACAGTAGAGACAGGGAGAGAGCTCAGCAGTCTAGTGCTTGCCTGGCAAGCACAAGGACCCAAGTTTGATCCCTGGTACTGCATGTCGGCCCAAAACCCAGGCATGCCAAAACTGGGCATGGTGCTGTGCGCCTGCAATCCTTGCACTAGAGAGGCTGAGACAGGAGGACCACTATGAGTCTGAACTGCACAGTGAGACCCTGTGACAAACAAATAAATTTTTTAAGAAAGAAAGAAGATAGGAGATGGGACATAGGCATTCAGGGTCCCAAGTCCTTATCAGAGCAAATATTTTTTTTAATAGACACTCATCTCACCTTAAGTATAAATATAATCATTTCTACTATAATGTGGTATATTTTCCTGAAAGCCTTCACATCCCTCAAAATCACACACTAAAAACAACAGCACGGGGAAAACAGAGTTGGTGAACAACAGCCAACACCTATGAAGTCGTTACCAGAACCTTTCCAAAAATAGCCACAGCTCTAATAATTTTCCAACACTGTCAAACCTCACTCGGCTGCAGGAACGACAGCACCTTCTTTTGCGATGCAGGGCTCAGGCCATTGCTCCTTAGGAGTGCATTCTTGTCAGCTAGAGCACCACCAGGATCCCCTCCTCTTCTGGGGGCAATGTCTTTGAGCTCCTCCAGGCCCCCCACTAAGCTTTTGCATAGAACTTCAGGACAGGAAAGACACCAAAAAAAAAAAGCCATGACTTGCATTAAAGGCAGGTGTGTCTTAGAGTTTTGGCTTTTCTAAGTTCTTTATGTATTATTCGTTAATTTAAAAAGTGTCTCCTGATCTATCAAAATGTATTGGGAAATACTGAAAATGAGCTAACACAACTTTTAAGCATATCAACATCATTCTCACATTTAACAATTATAGGTCCACATTACAACACAACAATTTTAACTGCAAAGTGATCCTTGAATACATGCAGGGGTGTGTGTGTGTGTGTGTGTGTGTGTGTGTGTGTGTGTGTGTGTGTGTTGCAGGGAATCAAACTTGGGACCTTGTGCCAGCCCCCAGAAAGTCTTAACAAGCAGAAAGTCCTAATTGGATTGTTTTTTCTCTTAGTATTTTATAATATGGTAAATATAGAATGATTTTGGACTTTAATAAGATGATTCTGGGCAGTCAATATAGTCACACATGCTTCAAGATCCTCCTATTAAGAAGCAGTCTCTTTCTCCACCCTGTACCTGGCCTCGCATAGACAAGCAGAATACAGTCCAGTGGTTTTACAGGCCTTCCCAGGAAGGACTGCGGAGCCCTCACTGTGTCCCCTCTCATCTCTTGCTGCCCTGACACCACCACAAAGAGAAGCCCAAGCTGGCCCCCAGGAAGAGAAAAGCCCAGCTGATGGCCAGTGCCCACCCTGGGATGGGAACATCTCAGACTGCCCAGCCTGATGAAGCCATCAGATGGGTGTAGTCATGGGAGTGACTGGACAAAGCTGGCAAAAGAACCACCAGGCAGAGCACCACCCACAGAATCCTGAGCAAATAAAATGACTACTGTTTTAAGCCATGCAATAGTGGGATGGTTTATTACACAGCAGGAACAAACAGATTAAGGTTTGTAGGGTGGAAAAAATGTGACATTTTATAGGTATTTCACTAATTCTTTAATACTTCAATTGTTTTCCCTGCTTGGGAGCTAAAATATCTTACTCAAGTTTCAATGATGCCATAAGTTGCCAAGAAGAAGTTAAACCAGCCCTGAAGATGGCCATATCTCCTAGGATACTCCCAAGATGCAACACAGGACAAAAGCTGAGGAGCCACGCAGAGCACAGCAAAGGCTGCACACAGCAGGTACAGGAGGAACTTGGCTCCACAGACGCTGAGGAGGAGCCAAATCCAGTACTTGAACAGGGCGTACTGGAAGGGGACTGAGGCCTTCTGACTGTTGCTTCTTAATCTAAGCAGACCCCATTCTTTCGGACTATGGCAGGCACAGTAAAATCTCCTCCTATATGCCCACATCCTGGAACCTACGGGACACTGTTGCTTCCCACGACAACAGGGACTTTACAGGACAATTAAATTAAAGATTTTGAGATGGCAGTGTCCTGGGTTATCTAGAGAGGTTTTATAAAAGCTCCCTATACAAGAGACCTTACAAGGGAGAGGCAAGAAGGGGAAATGGTTTGTGTCCTGGCACCTCTAGGAGGACACAGCTCTGCTATGTCACCTTGGTAGCCCAGTGAGACCCCCTTGGTGCTTATTTTTTGCATCCAGGAATGTTAGGTTAAAAATAAAACTTATATTGTTTCAAAACATTATACTTGTAATTGTTTTCCAAAGAAAAGGGGACCTAATGTTGGACAATTCCTCCTGCCTTCAGGAACAAATCTGGTACTTATTCATAATGACATTAACAGCTAGTTAACATTAATTTGGTGCCTACTTCATAATGAGCCTGGCCCTGCATTAAGTGCTTTTCTTGAGTGAATTCATTTAATCCTCACAAAACCCTACAAAGAAGACACTATTATAATCTATACCATGCAGATGAAAAAGTTAAGCCTTGAAGAAGTAACCTTCCAGCATCACACAGCAGGTAAATGACAGATTCCAGACCTGGAGCCATGACATCTGGCCCCAGATCCCACCTCTGACCATTACATCTCCCAAATCAATGCAACAGAGGCAAAATCAAAATAATGATACATATTGTGCAGCCTCTTTGTACTAGATTCAAGGCAAGCACTTCACAAATACCCTTTCACTTATTCTCCCACATCCCAATGGAGTGTGGCTTATTAAGCACTCTTAGCTGGGCATGGTGGTGCACACCTGTAATCCCAGCACTCGGGAGGCTGAGGCAGGAGGATCGATGTGAGTTCGAGACCAGCCTGGGCTACAAAAGTGAGCTCAAGACCAGCCTGAACTGCATAGCGAGACCCTGTCTCAGAAAGACAAAAAAAAAAAAAAAGCACTCTTGATTGTAACAGAAACAACTGAAGTATAGCAATGTTAAACCCAGAGGTAAAACACAACTGAAACCATAGATACCTGAACCAAAATTCCAGATTTAGGCAAATCCTCCTGCCTGCCTTATGCTCCTCAAGGCTTTGGTGGCTGAGAAGAAGACCAAGTAGCACCACCATGTCACCTTCTAAATGGGGACAATAAGGAAAATGGAAGGAGTCACGTTAGTTTTACTGAGACAAGATGCATACTCTATGCCACAGCCAAACTGAATGCACGCACACCCTAAATACAAGGTCACTACCACTGAGGCCCAAAGTCTGCAGCCCACAGTCTTCCAGAAGAGGTGCCATGGAGCTGCTGCCAGCCATGTCAGGCACCCACAGCTTCCACGGCACAGTCACAGCTGGTGGGGGAGGGGTGCACCCTGCAGAGCTCAGAGAAACATCTTCAAAGGTCTCCATTTGGGGCTTGCCAGGCCAGCAGAGCCTGACTGAGTATGGAGCAGAGTCCATCTGAGGATAGAGTTCAGGCAGCACTGAATCTAGTGCGGGAACAAAGAGACCTTGAATCCCACTGGCTGCTCTAGTCAGTGAGGAACTCAAAGCCATGGCTAAGGACCAAGTAGGAGCCAAGTGGGGCCAAGAGCCTGAGACATGCAACATTCCTCCAAGGTTCCGGGGCTGCTGGACAAGATGTCACATGGCCTTGTCTGGTCCTGATTAGCTCTGGGGGCTTAGCCTGGCCACTCTCCCTCTGGGCCTTGTGGGTAAAAGGCAACCACTAATAACTTCCCTACTTGATATTAACGAATAGTAATAGAAGATAACAAAAGCAGGGACTAACACCAGGGAACATATTTAGAGCCAAGCCTGAATGGCGAGAGCAAATAAAATCCTCTAAAATATGTGCTACAGTTAGCCCCACTTCGGAGAAGAGGAATCTGAGGCAAGAGCCTGGGGGCGGGTGTGCTATTTGTCCAGAATCCCAACGCTGCTAGCAGTAAAGCTAGAAAGAATCCAAGCTAAGAGTTCCTATAAATTCCTGTTGGAGCGGAGCTTCCTCCGTCCCCACCCAGTCTCCCCAGAGCAGCACACCCTGATTCAGGGTCCCCATCCCACTGATGTGGGGGGAGGTGCAAAGGGCCATTCAGGGACCAAGCTGCCACATTTCACACTGCTTCCACCTGGGTATCAGATTCACCGTGAGCTTTGCAAATGTACATTCCCAGGGCCCGTTTCTGTGGGGCATTCACTACAACAGGTGGAGAATGGGGACTCATGTCCTGTACTCCCCTCAGACTCCTGGTTCCTAAAGCTCTTCCTTTCCTATTGGAGTCCATTTCTTTTCTTTTTCTTTTTCTTTTTTTTTTTTAAGAATATTTTCTTGGGCAGCTTCGGGGACCGCGGTTCAATCCCTGGCACCACATGCTGCACCAGCCCTGCCCTCGGGGCGGGCTGAGCTGGCCATAAAAATGAGTGAATAAACAAATAAAGATTCTGAAACAAGAAATAAATAAATAAATTAATTAATTAATTTTTTAAAAACCAATATTTTATTTCATTTTTTTCTTGTTTCAGAGCTTTTGTTTATTTATTTATTTTTATGGTTAGCTCAGCCTGCCCTGAGGGCAGGGCTGGCACAGCATGTGGTGCTGGGATCGAACCAGCCACCTAAGCTTTCCTAAACAGGCACTTTAGACCACTGAGCCGTCCTGCCGGGCCCCTGGAGCCCATTTTAAGCCTGATTCCACTAAAGAGAAGGTTTCCATTTGGTGCTGGTCCTAACTCTCCAGAACTTTCCTGGCTCCCTATGGCCTGGAGCACAGCCTCCACCTCCATGCAAAGCCTAAAGTGGGCAGCAGTAGCTACCTAAAGCACTGTAACCTTGTTTGGGTGTCTATGTATTTATGTTGTGGTTGCTTTCTGTTTATGGCAAGGGATTCTACTTATGGAACTGATATAAATGCTCTACCTGAAATAAATGCAGCTTTTAAATGGCAGATTATTTTAAAGAGAATGAGCAACTCATAGTTTGGAGGTCATACATCTGGTGGCATCAGCAAGGTGAACTTCAAACAGCCGAATTTGGGAAAGCAGTCCTGAGGACATGAAACATCTGGAGCTGAGAGCCTCAGCTACTGTCACTACACCCTGAGGAAACATGTCACCCTGCAAATGCGCTTAAGTGACCGTGAACCTCAGCTCTTCTCTGCGCAGAACCACTCAACTTGTAGGGCACTGGTGCGACAGTGCAGCTGGGCATGATGATGCCCACCTCTAGTCCCAGCTGCTCAGGGGGTGAAAGCAGGAGGACCACTTCAGCTTAGGAGTTTGAGACCAACCTGGGCAACACGGTGAGAAGCCATGTTAAAAGAAAAAAAAAAAAATAATGGTATCATGCCAGCAACACATTTAGCACAGAAGAGCTGATGTTTAAGAAAGATTTGCTGATGCAGACAACCCAACGCAAGGGAGTAACCTGCCTGCTGCTGCCTGACTCGCTCCGGGTGCTCCAGGCCTAAGTGTGGTATGTGGGACTATTGGACTCAGGGTGGGCTGCCCGCTAGGAGTCCTGATGAAGAGGGCCTGGGCGGAAGCTGGGCTATGAGGACTTCTGAGAAGCCTCCCAGGAGATTCCTATAGGAGAACTCTGGGTAGCTTACCCTAAAGGATCCTCCCAAGACCAAGAGAGTAGCTACCTATGTACAGGTTCCTGGAAGCCAGGGCAGGCCCCTACACACACACACACACACACACACACACACACACACACACAGAGGCACGCACACATGCATGCACGCTCACTCACTCATTGTGGAATCTGTAGGAATTGAAAAAGAGCCACAGGGATACCCACACCATTTCCAAAGGAGTTACTTCTGAGAGAGGAGCGTCACTGGCCTGCAGTAATCAAGGTCTCAACACACCACCATCTAGCTCCATCCTCAAGAGAAATCAGAGCAGAACTTGCCCTGCTCCCGAAACGCCCAAGGAAAGAGGACCAAGCTAACCCGCACCCATCTCACACAAGAAATAGTGATCCCGGTGGGCACTGGGATAGCGATGCAAAGGCCACCTCTCTTCCTCCCATGGGCAAAGGGCTGGACAAGTGACAAGGCCACCTATTGTCAGTCTATATCTCCACGATGTCTCCCAAAGATCAGGCACTGTGTACCCCCTTCACAGATGGGGAAAGTCGAGTCTAGCTGGAGTTTCTGCACAACAGGGCCCTTGGGTCTTACCCACCCACAATGTATATGATGATATCTCTGAGGAAGAGCACAGGACCTGAGCCATCTACCACCCCAGGACTGTAGCAGAGGTGCACAGGGCCTGCTGCAGGGGCTGGATTCCCTGCTCAGCAATCCCCACTCTTCTCTGGGGGATGCCCAGGCTCAGTCATGCTCTGTGTGCCCATAGGGGCAATGTTCCCTCTCTGCCACATGCTGCTCATTCATTAACAGGCCCTGGTTCCTGCCTGCCATTCTAATTATGCACAGCAGTAATAAAGAAGCTTTCTCCCTCACCAAAGAAGCCTATTTATATGACAGGAGTGCATTCCACCCCGCAAGATGGAGTCGTCAGACAGAGGCTTGTTGGCATTAAAGCTGCATCTCTTTGGAGATCATCCAAGCCCCACCTGCCTCCCCCCTTCCAGCTTGACCCACCGCTGAGCATCTGAGTTGCCGGAAGTGGCACCGTTAGGAGGCCAGGACATGAATGTCATTCCCTGCTGCTGTGACCCCTCATAGCTTGCTGCCTCATACTCACTCCACACAGGGAAACATTTATTGAGCACTGTTTAAACCCTAAGCAAGAATATGGAAATGAAAGACATAGCCCCTGCCCTTGTGGACAGAACAGGCCCCAAGGAAACATAGCTTGTAGGCCCCATAACCGATTCATACCCTTACCTCATGCACTGGATGAGTCATTGTCTTGGATGGGTCCACAGCTCTCAACTGGCAAAAGGGATGATGGTAAAACCCATGTAGCTGAGGAGCCAATGGGATACATATACTAAGTGGCACACCACAGGCTCTCAAGAAACTCTAGCTGGCATCACAGGGGTTAGGTACCAGAGGCTTTGGGATTACACAGATGCATCTCACTTAGATGCATGAATCCAGGAAGGCCTTCTGAGAGGCAGCACCTGAACCAAGTTCTGAAGGCTCAGTAGGAATTTGCTATACAAAGGCAAATGTCCTAGGCAGAAAGGAGGTGCAGGGATACCTTGGCTCTAAGAAGTACAAGGTGTTGCAGGAGGAGGACCTTCAAGGGGGGAGCTGGGCCACCGTGCAGAAGCAGAGGCCACAGCTGCAGAGGCTGGTGTTGTACTTGTGATACCAAGAGCATCACTGTGACCTCTCCTTGGCTCCCTTAGGAGTTGGCGAGGGCCCTTTCCTTTCCACCTGTGGTCTGATGGCCAGAAGCAACACAGCAGCCACAGTCTACAAGTCACACTCCCATTCACGCAAATGCTCAACGCATTTCCCCAGGGGCCTATGGCATGCCAAGCACGGGCTAGGGGACAATGTACCACTTGATCTGCACCCCAAGTCCAACTGCCCAGCCTTAAAATTCCCACATCTCCTTTCCGGTGCACCACTCAGTCCCTCAGTTTGCTCCATGGCAGAATAGCAAAATAGGGGTCACAGGACCCCTCATTGAGTCATTTATTCAACCAATGTGGTCAGAGCTAGCAATACTGCCACGTTTCAGCACACACTAACTCCTCCACAAAGGTCACTATTTAAATGTTTGCTTTTATTAATACTGCCAGGATAGTAAAAATCCCCTCTCCAAAGTCCAATGCCATTCTCCAAGGGACCTCCAACCTCAGCAACCATCTTGCACCCTAACAGGATGGTAATTTCTGACCACATCCATGAGGGCTCTTTCAGGGGTGAAAGGCTCCCTGAATCAGACGGTGTGGGTTCCAATCGAAACTTCTCAGATGTATGACCTTGGACAAGTCATTCAATTTATGTTTAAATCTCCCACCAACAAAGGAAATTCTGGTAACAAGCTTAAAAAGATAAACAATTCATGTTCACTGCCCATTCCAGTGCGCACAATTAGCATACCTTAGAAGCAGATGGGGGGAAGGAGGGTGAGTAGATGCTGTTCTTACGAGAGCTATAAATATCCCCCATCTGCAGATAAAGGAATGACAACCCAGAAAGGCACAGCGAACTGCCAGGAACGGCCTGCTGCATCATAAACCCACATGCCTGGAGCCTGGAATTCTCACTGGCCACCTCAACCTCACAGGAAGGTAAGAAACACTCTAGAGCAGACCTAGGGGCGCGGTGACAGATGGCCCAGCACACCACACGTGTTTCCTCATCAAGGGTGGGATTCTCCCAGTCCTAGCTTTGTGTGTGTGCGTGTGTGTGCGTGTGCGTGTGTGTGTGTGTGTGTGTGTGTGTGTGTGTGTGCATAGGTGAAGGCAGGAACAGAGCTCTTAATGTGATTTTTCAAGATGTAACTGCTGAGGAGTGGGTGCACATCCCTGCTGGCAATTCTGATTTGACAAATCTTATGTCCAACCTTGCATATGATCTAGCCACCTACTCTTTATCACAGCACAAGATACAGGAAACTGGTGCCCTAACTCTCAAGCTTCAAGCAGTTCTGGCACTCCCCATGATCATCCTACATTCTTTCCCCAAATTCAAAGAACAGAAGTGGGGGAAAATGAGTTGATCCACTTGCTGAATGACGCTCAGACAAAGCCAGCTGCCAGCCCACGGGTCCCGCCCGCGGCTGGAGAAAACCAGGAGAGGGGCAGATTCCCAGGGCATGTTTGAGCACCGCCTGGGCTCTGCACCACCCCTCCCAGACCTGAGCAGGGTCAGGATCCCCCAGCCCCCACCCTGCGCTCCCCCACCACTGCAGTGCGTGTGGGGAGGCGCCTCCCAGATCCGCAGGAACAATGGGCTGGGGAGGG
This sequence comes from Myocastor coypus, assembly GCA_004027025.1. NCBI lineage: Eukaryota > Metazoa > Chordata > Mammalia > Rodentia > Myocastoridae > Myocastor > Myocastor coypus. The sequence goes on from PVJA010001339.1 coordinate 23,320, forward strand.
GGCAGGTCCGGCTCTAGGCTCGCAGAGGGCGTGGCAGAGGCCACCTACAGCAACACAGGGATGCAAGGCCAGCAGTGGCTGCGCTGTTGCTAGACTCAGTTTCCCAGGTTGTGGGATCCCAGCATAGCCGAGTCCCTTTCCCGGCTGAGTTTCTCTTACGGCCGTGTATTTTAATTTCACCCTTGCAAAGCGGTTTGCTTGGAGTTCCAGGGAAAGCTGCTGGACCTCTCTCGGCTCGCACTCTTGCCACCGCCAAAGCCCTGCGTCCAACTTTCCCCGCTTGGGTAGCAAAGGAAAACTGGAATCCATTCGGCCGGGCCTCTGATTTACAGCCCTGGGCTCCAAGAGCTGCTCCTCCTCTTTCCCCGGCCCCTTTCCCAGTCCTCTCGGGTTCTTCCTGTCTGCGTCCTAATCGCGCTCTCTAAAGAGAGACTCCACATTTGTAGAATGCAAGCGTTCAGTCTCCACACTGGCAACCCCAACCCTGGCAAGGTGAGACCCTGCCGCTTCGTCCTTCTCTGGGCCAGGGAATCATTGCCGAGGGGTGGGGATGCAGGCAGAATGTCACTCAGCAGTGGGCTGCAGTCCCCACTCCCACGACGTGAGTCCGACCTGGGCAGGTGATGGGTGAGGGGAAGGTCGCGATCTGTTTCCCCCAGTTTCCCTCTCCGGCCTCGCTGAGTCACGGAAGTGAACCGCGGGATAGCAGCCCCAGAGCCGGCCATGTACCCGGCCAGGGATGGCATTCCCAGGACAGCGTGCAGGGAACCACAGGATGGGGCGGCGCTCATCCGGACTCTGGCCCCGGCCGCTCAAGGCGACACCCCAGCGTCGAGCACAGACAGAATGCCCCATCAGGGGGTGCAGAGCTCGTCAGCGCCCGCATCCCTACCAGAACCGGGCACTTGCTTGTAGGCCACCTTGGACGCCCAGGGCGCAGGGTGCCTGCCGGGCGCGCGAAGGCAGGATGGCGCGAGGGCTCCCACTTTTCCATCGCCCGCAAAAGACTGCCGTGCGCGGGCCTCCGCAGCCCTCCCAGCTGCAGACGCAGGACCCGCGCCCCGCACTGACCTCGGGATCCGCTGTCACCGCCGCCGGCCTCCTTGTCTGCCATGGTCGCGCAGCCTGGGCGCGAGAGGTGCCTGCGGCGAAGCCCGTGCGGGTGCAGATGCGACCGAGTCCTCGGCAGTGCTAGGTGCTCGGGCCGAGCTTGAGCCGCCGCGGGGCAGCAGGAGTACAGCTCTGACGCGGCCGCCGCAGCCCCGGCTCCGCCCCGCGCTCCGCCCCGCCCCGCCCCGTAGAGCCCCGGGCCAAGCCAGGCAAGGGAAGCTGGCCGGCCGCCCGCTCCGCCCCAGAGCTCCGCGCCCACTGCGGCCCAGCGGCGTCAACCCCTCTCCGCGTGCTCGGAGCTCGGGTCTCGGTGCTCGAAGGGCGCACGGCACGGTCCGCAGCAGAGGTCTCGTTTCGGGGCCCTGGGCCCTGCTCCGCGTCCGCTCCGGGGAAAGCACCGCGCAGCAGGGCCTGAACGCTTCAGCAGGAGCCATGCACACAACCAACACCCCGGAGGATGCCTGTTCCAGTTCCCCGCGGTACAACATACACACCACCACCACTTCAGGCTCCTAAATGAGGGTCCAAGGCCAGCTCTGGACTCTGTGTGGCCAATAGCCGGGCTGCAGACCCAGAACCAGAGGTGAGGCCGAGTCCCTGGCGTCGGTTTGGGCGTCCCCTTCAGGTCGCCTGTGGGACTCCATGGCAACTCGAGGACCAGGGAGGCGCTTGAGGAGAGGAGGAGGCTGAGCCCCGCCTTCCATGTATGGCTCTGGCCCGGACCCCAGTTAGAAGTCTGAGAATAACGCAATTAATAATGCACGGCTTCCACAGTGATTGATTCATACTCTGTCCTCCAGCTCCGAGCACACACGTGCCACTGGCACCTGGTAAGACCTGCCTAGCCAGGCAGCTCGCAGACCCATGGAGCCACTACCTTATCTTGACAAGGAGGGCTGCGATAAGACCCTAATGACCACTGCTGTTGGGTCTCGCCCTGTTACCTGGCCTGTGCTGGATGTTGAAGGGCCTGTCTCCTTTTCTCCTCGTCGCTGTAACAGTTGGCAGATAAGGCAACAGAGGTTTGGCAGGAGTAAGTGTTGACCTCAACATCACACACATTTTGGGAATACACACTGGGATCCCCACCAGGAGGCAATCAGATGTCCCCCACTTCCTGAAAGGTATCTAGGGGATGCTTCAACGTGCAGCCTCCCATAGCTGATGGGGTAGGCAGGCAGCTACTGGGAGACCCCAGAACCCCAGCTCTGCTTGAAAGATAATGGTAGAGTGATTTAAAAAAATGGTAGAGTGATAAAAGTGGGGCTCAGGATGTAACTCAGTATAAAGCTCCTGCCTAGCATGCCTGAGGCCTGAGTTCAGTGTCCAACACTGTAAAAAGAAAGTTAAAAAATTGCTTTCTGTCTGCCTGTAAAATCCCAGGCATAATCCCCAGCTATGTGATTATGGTTAAGTCACATAAACTCTCAATCCCCTCATCTGTGAAATGGGTATAATAAGAATGCATTCAAAAGTATGAAGAGCGGTAGATGAGATGATGCATGGAGCATGCTTATGGCAAGGAACCCAGAAGGCACTCTTAAGTCACAGGCATGCTGGTAATGGCAGAACAGGGCCAACTGTGCAGTGAGAGTGGTGGTTTCCATGGTATTCAGAGGTTTCTCCCAGGGTGAAGATGGAGAAGAAAGGGTCTAGCTGGGCCCTTCATCCGCCCCACAGCTGCTCCCCCCTGGACTTATATCTCCACAACTGAATGAACACCAGGCTAAGGGTGAGTGGGGTTGGTGGGCACTGGGGGTGAGGGGGACCCAGACAATGGCAGAGTCACACAGACAGGCCCAGAGTCCTGAGCACCCGGCTAAAGTGACATGAGTTGGAATGCAAGAGCCCAAGGTCCCATGGACAGATACCTGGACACTGATGCTAGAATGTACATCACTCAGCATAGCTCTAATGGAGCTTTTCTTGTGCTCAGAACTACACAGTGCTCCCCTTATCTACGGGGGAAAGCCCTGACTCATTGGTGAGATACCCAACACCTTGACGCTACTGGGCCCCCACATTCCTCATCGGGTTCTGCCCCCACCCTTCCTCTGCCGTGGTTATAGGCCACTTCTGTCTCCAGCTTTTTACCCCCTTCGCTTCTCCCCGCTACCTGCTCACACCCAGGCATCCTTCAGGGCTGGTTCCCTGCCCCAGCCCAGGTGCCCATGGTACTCTGCATGCTCCATACGGCTGTTGATTTCTGCCCTCCCTCTGTGGCCCAGGTATCTTGGCACTCAGGAGACTCCCTCTCTGCAACTGTGGGGATACCTGCCTCCACACCCAGGCCTTCTGCCGGGATTCCAGACCCACTGGGCATCTCTCCCAGGTGTCTCAAGGCCCCTCACATCAGACTAAAGCCCAGCCTGTTCTATCCTGCCCTTTGTAGCTGTGACACTGCTCACCACCGGCCAAGCCACACACCTGAGCATCTGCTAACATTCCTCGTCCGAGTTTGCCCAGGGTCAGTCGATCTCTAAGTGAAGTGTGGCCTCCTGGGCTTAGGAAACATCTCTGTCCTTCCCGCCACCATCCTTGACCAGGTCCTCCTGGTCCCGTGCTGCCTGCATGTGGGTAACAGCCACTTGGGTTCTATCCCATTGTTTACCCTCTGTGACTCTGCCCCTTCCCTGGTCCACCTCCAACACACACACAAACACACACACACACACACACACACACACACACATACTCCTCTTACATGCCTCCTAGCCCCCTGCCTCTTACACTGGCATTTCAGATGTGGAAATATGCTGAATGCCCCTCACCTACTACCACCAGCAAGTTCTTCCTGGCACAGTCCTACCCTGACCCCATGCCAGCCAGGGTGTTCTTCCTCAACAGGGGCCTGAGAATCAGCCTGTCAGACCCACCAGGATCCCTCAGCCCCTACCCATCTGCCGACTGCTGTGCCAAGGCCTGGGGCAACATCTGCCCTCACAAGCACCCCAACCACAGTGACACAGGGGCATGATGGGGATGGGAGATGACACACAGGCCCCAGGGCTGGATGCAGAGAGTGGACAGCTTTGACTCTCTGAGGAACACAGAAGGCAATGTATGCTCTGCCTCACATTTGCCCTGAAAGCTTTACTGACCATTGCAGAAATTAAGGGGTGGCCTGGTGAGCAAGCTCCATGAGCCAGTGGCTCTACTGGGCTCACCTACTTCTCCTGATGGTCCTGCTATTCCATGAGAGGGGAGATGGAGACACCCAGGGCTGAGACACCCGGCTGGACTTCCTCTGGTTGTGGGAAACAGGGCTAGGTTCAAGGCCAAGCTTGTCTCCATGTCACTTAACATCGAGGGAAGGTCTCACTCCCCTACCCGGAGCCCTATAAACTTTCCCCAAGGAAAAGCCAGAGGGAGATCGTGTCACTTTCCTGCCACCAGGCCCTTCATGAACTGGCTTCCTGATGCTCCACTGACCCCCGCTCTCTCACCTCCCACCTCACATCCAAACACACATAAATGTCCATGTCCCCAAGGCCAACTAAAGACAACCATGAGGGAGGCCAACCAGAGCAAGCTCCTTCAGGCTGTCCTCCCAAGACATCCCCACACGGGACTTGCTGATAGGGGACCTCTTCTCTAACCACTGGCTCATCAGGACCTAGGCTACAAGATGCAGTGAGGACACCTGCCAACTACATATCTCTGTTGGACAACTGCATCCGAAAAGTAGCCCAGTCCAGAGCTGAGGCATTAATTACCTGTTCCCATCGCTCCAGGATGAGGTCCTCAAAAAAGGTAATGCCTCCTCCAATAGGAGCCTTTCCCTTTTTATTTTCTCAGCTAACCAAACCCCTTTTTGCTATGAGTCTCATCTGGGATGTCACCACCTCACCAAGACAGCAGGAGGCTCCTCCTCCATCCTCTCTGCCCAGTCTCCTGCACACCCCTGCAGAGCATTATTGTCATCCTCACTCTGCAGATGACTAAACTGAGGCCTCAAAAGTCACTAGGTTCAGAAGCTGAAGAGCTGAGAGGACACCTCGGAGACTAGAATTTCAGGTTGCCTATTTTCCTTCCACCCGTAAGCTCCCCAAGAAAGACACAGTTAGCCTTGTCCAATTAAAAGCCCCAGACCTCATATAATCCCAGGTATAGACATTATTTAAATGATCAAGTACAGGGCCCGGCGGGATGGCTCAGTGGTCTAAAGCACCTGCTTGGGGAAGCTTGGGCGGCTTCAGGGACCATGGTTCGATCCCCAGCACCACATGTTGCGCCAGCCCTGCCCTTGGGGCGGGCTGAGCCAGCCATAAAAAATGAGTGAATAAACAAACAAAGGTTCTGAAACAAGAAAAAATAGTAAATAAAATAATTTTTTTTTAAAAATAAAAAATAAATAAATGATCAAGTACATAGGACTCTCAGCTTCAGGCCTTTCCCACTGTCCCCTGGCTCCTGCTGGCCCTCCAGCCCACAGATACTGCCCACCCCACACAGACACCTTCCTACATACTAACTCAGGCACACAATGCAAGCTCAGAGGTGGGCGAGGGGGCCCATCCAATAGGACACTCTGTCACCTGTGCCAACCACTAGCTGTCAAAAGTGCCTACTATGCTAGACCGGAAGAGTACATGGGAAGCCAGCTGGTCTCCCAGCTAAGGAGAAACTAGAGACATTTGCTGACAGCGGGGCTGCTAAGGGCAGTGAGTCCTAGCAGCACAGCAGGGACAGTGAAAGGGAAGTAGAAAACCTGGTGTCAGTCTGCATCTCAGGGACCGGAAGTCAGTCAGGCCCCGGCGTCCTAGACCCAGATCTCTGGCTCTCTTTCTCCCTCTGTAAAAAGGATGAAGGATCTTTTAGGTAAGATCATTATAGAGATAAAATGTATAAAATATTCAGTGCAGGGCCAGGCTATATATGACCAGCCATATCATTATATAATGTATACATTTGGGGCTCGCCAAGTAGCTCAGTGGATTAAAGAACCTGCAAGCAGGCTCAGGGACCAGGATTTCGATCCCTGCGTCTGCCTTGCCAGCCCCCCTCCCTGGGCATGCTGAGATGGCAATTGAGACTGGGCATGATGGTGTATGCCTCTGATCCCAGCTCTTGGGAGGCTGTAAACAGGTAGATCACTATGATCTAGTAGTAAAACCTGAACACCCTGTAGACCCTTTCTTAAAATACAAAATAATAGTAATAATAATAATAATAATAATGTATACATTTGAACCATGAAAATGACTTTGTTTTGTACATTATAAGCTACACAGTTGAGAGGTAATTTCCTTGGATGGTGAAGATATGCAGAAGTACAATGTGATTTGCTTTTTAAAAAATGCTATGAGAAAAATGTTTATTTAAAAAAAATTAGCTAGGAATGGTGGTGCATAGCTCTAATCCCAGTACTTTAGGAAGCTTTAGCAAGAGGATCACAAATTTGAGTACAACTTGGGCAACCTGAATTACAGGGACCCTACCTACAAATAAAAAATAAAGAAGAGACTTGGGATATAGCTCAGTGTGAGTAACCTAGGTTCAGTCCTCAGTAACACACACACACACACACACACACACACACACACACACACGAAAGAAAAGAAAGAAACTAGTTCCAACTTTAGATCTTACATAGAAAGCTTCCCCAGAGAACTACTTTGGATGTTGTGACATGCCACCATCATTTTATGTATAAACAAAATGTAAAATTAACAAGCTGAAGATTGAGACCTTCCTAAGAAGTGCCACACCCCTCGACCTCTGCCCTTCAACCTCAGAGCCAGAGCCCAGTGGTCACTGAATACCACCTTTCCCCCAGCTTTCCCACTGCATCTGGTGTAAATCAGCTTTCCCATGAACATTCTAGAAGACATTTCACATATACAGCATGTGTTGCCACAGGACAGAAACTCCAGGGCACAGGAAATTATTTCTCCAAATATCACCATCACTCAAGCCTGCAATGTAAACTTCAGAAAGGCCTGCACAGGTGACGGAGGTTATCCAAATATTTTTCAGAACTGTTTCAACCAGCAGCAGGATCTGGACTGACTTTCTCAGGAACCTCAGAAATGCTCAATGCCTGGTCCTACAGAAGGCCTGCCTCCTGATAAGGATCCTCCAGAAGCCACACCTAAGCAGGGAGGTATAAAGGAGAAGGGAAGTAGCCACATGGCCAGGAGTGCTTCCACCCAGGCCGCAAAGGCTCACATGGTGGAGAAGCACTTCTCCCTCTTCTCGAGCTCCTGGCCTGTGCCTGCTCAGTGCAGTAGGTGCTCAGTGATGCCGGGCATGGTGGTGCACACCTGTGATCCCAGCACTTAGGAGGCTGAGGCAGGAGGATCAGTGGGAGTTCGAGACCAGCCTGGGCTATGAAAGTGAGCCTGAACTGCACAGTGAGACCCTGTCTCAAAAAGACAAAAAAAAAAAAACCAACTAGGCACTCAGTGAGTGTTTGTGAAGAGAGGAATGGATGGTCCAGTGTATAAGAAACAGAGGAAAAAGAGGAAAACCAGGGCCTCAAGAAACTGAGCCTCTTGTTCGAAGTCACACAGTCAGTGACAGAGCGCCAGGCAAGCTGCAGCCCCTGCCTCGCAGCCTAGCTTGCTCCTCCTCCTCCTCGTCCTCCCCTGCAAAGTGCCAAGTGGGAGAGGGCTCATGGGCACACAGCGCGGCTACCCAAGGGTACGGGACAAAGGGTGACTCACCCACAGCAGTCTGATCTCAGGCCTACCCTGGCCTGCACAGGCTGTGTCCTCAACATCCAGCCCAACACCTGGCACATGGTAGGGCATGAGGATCAATTAAATGGTCCACCTAAGAGAACAAATCATGGCTTTCATATCTCCTCTGGCTTGAGTCACATCACAGTACTGGGAAGGAAGCATCACTATCCCCAACTTCTTGGGGATACAGATGAGAAAACTGAAGGCCTCCAGAGACCACTGACAGCCTTACCCTGAGGTTGTAGTGCCAAAAGGTTGCTATAAGTCTTTGTCTCACTCATACCTTGTGCTTTATTTAAAACTTTCATGTACATTTTACATTCCACTGTTTCCTAAACAAAATATCTTAGATTTCTAATAAATGCTTCATTGTAGAAAATTATAATTATCCACAAGACTACAGGGAACACTATAATAAATCCCCAGGTACCCATAACCCAAATTACTTCATTCTAAAAAATCGATTCTAAGTAAAATTGACTCTTTCAGGAAGAAATCATAGTAGCTGTCATTTACGCTGCACATGAAAATAGGCTTGTTTAATGGTTATGGCCCTCTGTCTGGGAAGCGCACACCTCTGCTGGCTTCTACTTCAGAGGATGCTTGGAAGTCGGTGAGTTCAGCTCCTTCAGCTAGAGCCAGAAGGGTTAAAAGCCAGGAGCCACCAAGCACTGGGCTGCCAGCCACTACATGGACCCCGCAAAGGGCCTGAAGGCTGTAAAACCAGTCTAAATAAAGTAAAAAACTGGTTCCCATCTGCTTTCGATTAGCCCAAAGTTTGCAAGAAAGTCCCACCATTTCCAGAGGCACCCGATTCCTGTTCTGAAAGACACACAGTCACACACGCATCCTCCCCATTCATAATGCTTGGTTGTTCTGTCCTTCATCAGACACCTACAGGGCCCTCACGGAAACCTAAAGTCTAAGCAGACACTGACCCATCTGTGAAGGTCACTCCAGCCTAGAGAGGAGGAGAGAAACAGACAGGAAGAGCCAAAAGTCCAGAAAAACCTTGTCCTGAAATTCACAAGGAAATGGCTTGAAACTTTACCCTCTATCTCTTTCACTAAGCCAAGGCAGGAGGCAGGGAACAAAGTACGTAAGGATATGGGTTAAAGAAACAGATTATATTGGGATTTAGGCCCCAGTGCCGTCTTTTCTCCACTGCACATCATTGAACAAATAACCACCTCTGACTCACTGGTAAAGAAGGCTGATAAAGCTCCAGATACTGAAGCCATGGAAGCATTGTATTATGTAACACTTAGCCCAGTTTCTGCAACAAAGAGAGCCTTACTTCTGCTCTCGTCATCCTAATTGGTGTTACTCATAACTGGCTTTTGGTAATTAGTCCCTGTTTGACTGAACAGGGCTAAAGGTTTGTAAGTGTGTACACATGTGCCAGACCACTGTGATGGTTCTGAAGTTTTGACGTTGTTCTGGTTCTGTTTGCTAGTGTTTTGCGGTTTGTAATGCTAAGGACACATTCCAGACCCTCGCACGTGGGAGGCAAATGCTCTGCCGCTGACTTACGTTCCGGACCCCTAAGATGCTTTTCTGAATCGACTTCTCAGCAAGCCTGCAAATTTGTAAAATGAAGAAAATTAAACCTCTCAACCTTCATGCTCAGCTGGCCTAGGGACGTCAGCCACGTGTGAGAACCATCTGGTGGTCCATGGAACTAGGACAAAGACACCCTGTTGTTCTAACCCTGGTGCTTCAGCACCCTGTGCACTCCATGACTTTGCAGGGCCAATCCTGGGCAGTGGAGCTGCAGTGACCGGAGGGAGGGCTGCAGTCTTGGGCAAGTGCAGGGCCCATCCAGCCTCTCTTCAGGACCTCTCCCCCACTGGAAGGCCACTTCACTAACTCAGTAATCACCATGAGCCGTAGTGACCAAAGAGAGACTGTTCTTTTTAAAATTTTGTTCTTTTCCAAAGTGCCTGGCTCTCTAACTGCTCCATGGCTTCTGATTTTCTTGACCTTGTAACCAGGAGCGCATAGCCATACATGCAAGATGTCTGACTGCAGCAAGTTCCACGACCATTAATCTAGCCTTAAAACTGATGATCTCCCCTTGCTAGCTAATCGGGAGAAGAGCTGGGCTTTTCTGGCATGCCTCTGTACCTCCTGCTCGTGTACCATAAGCATCAGAGATCGGGGGCCAATATTTTGGTAATGAGCCCAATCAGTGCTCATCAATGTAAAATAAATCAGCCTCCAAATCCTGGTTGTGGTTTTAGTGTTTCTGTTCACCATAGCAAAAAAGTGGGCATGAGATCTTATTTCAGAGCCCTGGCTCAAGACCAGATTCTGTAAAGATATTCATTGTACAGCCTTGGGTATGTCACCTGGCCTCATGGATGCCCAGCTCCTCACCTACACTAAAGACAGAAGTTCTATTTATTTGCCTTGTCTTGTCCTGCCTGTCACAGACCAGGACAGAAATCTCAGCTTATGATCTTAATAAGTTCAGGCATTACATTCCTCACCTGTGAATTGAATTTAATAAGGCTGTTGTGAAGGTTAAGTGAAGTCATGTTTGCAGAATGGTCTAGAGTCTGGCACATAAATGCCCTACGGTAGAGAATGGGTGCTCCATGGTACAGAAGAACCATGCCACTGAGTTTAAGACTAATACAGAATTAATACGCATTTCCCTGCTGTGTTTGCTCATTTCACGCTGTGCACCAAGCTAACCACTTGGCTATTTACCGTGCCAGAGAGTAGCCTCATGGACAGCAGCCCCGCTGAGCACCACGGTAGCCTCCCCTGCCCCGTCTCACGCTTAGCCAAGTAATGGTTCCAAACGACTCCAGCAACAGCCTTCCCAAGCAGGAAGGTGGTGGGAGGAGACAGAAGGGCCTAGGCTTCCACTTTAGCCAGCCTGGGAAGGCTTCACCTATGAAAAAGAAAGGAAGGCACTGTTCCCCATGAGGTCAGACAGTGCTAGATTTGCATACATGTAAAGGGCTCCATAAGGTAAAATTATGTTATCTGCAAAAAATGTTATTTTTTGTATTTATTATTTTGTTCAGTATCCAAATAAAGTTTTAAAATTGGATCAAGAGATCTAAGAGGGGCCAGTGAGATAGCTCAGCAGACTAATACGCCCACTTAGGCAAGCTCAGGCAAGCACAGGGACCGAGGATCCATCCCTAGCATCACACGCTGAACCAGCCCCAGCCTCAAAGTGGGCAGAGCAGGCCAGAGTCTGGGCATGGTGGGGCACGCCTGCAATCCCAGAGCTGGAGAGGCTGATGACAGGAGGATCACTATGAGTGCAAGCTATGTAGTGAGACCCTATAGCAACCAAAGATGAGGGGGAGAGAGAGAGAGAGAGAGAGAGAGAGAGAGAGAGAAACTAAGAAATCAAAATAATGAAGTTTAAATATATTGTTTCAGGTCTTTAGAAACTATGAAATTTGAGGTAAGAAGGAAAATAGATGAAGGAAACTATATCGTGTGATCTAATAGGCATTTGTGTGTGCGCATATGCATATGTGTGTGTGTGTGCATGTGTCTCAAAGCCCAGGAGCTAAAAACTCATGAGGAAATATTCCCAAGAAGAGAATAGTTATGCAGAATATAAAAAAACAACCACCTAAGTCACTTCCCTGTGTATATATAAGCAATTAAAAATGTATTAAATAAGGGGTACATTGTAAATAATAAAGTAAAACTTCTAATGAGATTATGTGGAACTCTATACCTTCATACAGATACAGATAATGCCATCATAAACTAATTAGCTTCTTACTCTGGAAGATCATATGGTAACATTTAGAACACTTTGGCCAGCTAATCCTTCTCTTAGATATTTATTCTATGTGAAAAGAAAAAAACTAAGTAACATAAAATATATGGAAGACAGCTGAATACAATTACAAATAGAAACACAAAGGCAGAATAACAACGTGGGAAAATGTCACATGTACTGTAATATTAAGTGGGAAGGCGCAGAGAATGTGTCCACACGCAATGTTGACAGTTACTAACGGCATGCATACACAGGGATAGTCACCAGCCTGCAGGAAAATCAGATCTTTTGCTAAAATGGTGAGACAATAATGGGGCTTTTGTCTCTTCCAAGCTTCCTTCAAGGCTTTATCATTGCTTTTGTGCCTGGCTCTGTTCCTAATTTTTGCCCAGAAATCAAAGCCATTCTCAAAACAAACTGGCCAGTGTGCTTGAAAGCAGACTCAAACAAGCTCCTGTGAACACTTGTGATCAGAGCAAACACAGCACGCTGAGGGCCAGGCCAAGGAATTCCACACTGGAACATGAAATGTCAGTCCCCACAAAGAACCTTCTGAGGCTCCAAGAGTGAGCTCAGAACAGCTGCCCTGCCAGAGCCTGCTTGCCGGAAGGCTTGCACGTGCACCCTCAAGACCCTACGCACGGAGGCCAGGCCCACTCACCTCTAGGCTGGTCCCAAGCTGCTTTCTCTGATTTTTTTTTTTTTTTTTTTTTTTTGTCTTTTTGAGACAGGGCCTCGCTATGCAGTTCAGGCTGGCCTTGAGCTCACTTTTGTAGCCCAGGCTGGTTTTGAACTCACAATGATCCTCCTGCTTCAGCGTCCCAAGTCAAGTGCTGGGATTATAGGCATGTGCCACCATGCCCGGCACAAAATTTAATTGTATTTGTTTGTTTGTTTGTTTATTTTGCGGTACCAGGGATTGCACTTGCCAGGCAGGCACTTATTCTACGGAGCTATCTCCCTGGCTCCCTGCTTTCTCTGATAAATGCTCCAACTTTCTGGCCATTTGAAGGGGTTCCCAGATCTGATGGCGGGAGTTCACGCACCCATTCATTGATTTATATGCTAGAAACAGCATGCTCTAGGGACCTATTATGTCCCAGGCCTTGAGAATAAATGTGAGGGCAAGAAAACTATTTCTTGCCCTCCTTCTCAGCAGGAGATCATAGTCTTCAGGGAGAGAAAAAAAAAAAAAACAAGAAAATACAGCTTCTGAGGAGTCAAAGTTAACGTGTACTGTACCCTGAAAGGTGCCATCCATGATTTCAGGACCTCTCCACTGGGTATACAACTCAATATAGATTAGGTTTAATCTCAAAGTGGCCCTTGGGGATAAGTCATAGTATTACTCTTGCAGTATAGACTAGGACATTGAGCTCAGAAAGGTTCAACACCTTGTTCAAGACTGGTAGCCAGGTCCAGGACACTGGCCAAAATGGTCCACTCCAGTGCTCAGAGTGGGAACCAGGCAGCCTCGGTTACAGTAAGGCCTGGGGCAGGGCAAGGGGAGGAGATCCTTCAGGACTCAGGAGTTTTCCATGTACTATCATTCAAATACGGTTTGCCCCCCTCCAAAAAACTCAGCGTTGAAATGTGATCTCCATCTCGAAGCATGAAGAAGACAGAAACAATCTGTGGTACTTAGAGGCAGGGCCTTTGGAAGGTGAGTACTTTCTAGATTAAGGTCATGGCATGAGGCCGCTGGGATTAAGTCCTGCCGGCTTTCTAAGAAGGAAACAGACAAAACACAGATGTCCCCTGCCTGTTACCAAAGGTTGCCTCTGCACCACCTCAAAACTTTTCCAGCAAGGAGGCTAGCCCCAGATATGAGCTGTGAGCTGAAGTAAACTGAAGAAAACCTCTTTTTTTTTTTTTTTTTTTTTTTTGGTCTTTTTGAGATAGGGTCTCACTATGCAGTTCAGGCTGGCCTTGAGCTCACTTTGTAGCCCAGGCTGGTCTCGAACTTGCAATAACCCTCCTGCCTCCCTCTGAAGGGTCCCAACTGCTGGGATTACAGGTGTTTGCCGACATGCTCAGCCTTTTCTTTTCTTAATAACATAGTCAGCCTGTGATATTGTGATATTAGCAACAGAGAAAGACTAAACACCATGGAGGTCAGCACACCGGTGTTCTAGATCATACCTGAATACCACAAGCAGGTTGACACCATGACTGTCCAGACAGAAGCAGCCCTGGAACAACTGGGTCCCCCAGGCCTACACGACATGGCTGAGGATCAGGCCCCACGTATTGAGAATTGCTCACTTAGGGCCACACAGAGGACACCTGTAGAGGCAATTTGCCTATCTCCCTACATCTCTTGGCCTTCTTCCAGATCTCCTTCCCTTGATGGGAATGACAGCAATAGGCTAGCTTCATCAGATAAAAATGGAAGAGCAGCAGTTCAGGTCAGGGGTAATAGCGCCTGCCTGGGCTTGGTTTCTTGCGCATGACCTAAGGCACAGTATGTGCATCCGTTTTTCAATCTGTAATACAGGGAGAATAGCTATACTCATTTCATAGGGACGAGTCTAAAGATTATACCACTTACTCTAAGTGCACGGAAAGTCACGGCCACAGAGCAAGGGCCAATTCAAGTCAGTTCCTACTGATTTTCAACTGAACTTGAAACAGGCTCATTTTTCATGAGGATGATGAAATCAGGGCTCTTTCAGCAAGGAATAGGAAAAATGGATGCTGAGTGAGCAAGGGTGGTTTTGACAGGACTAATACTTGGATTTCAGGGTGAAAAGCATTTCCTTTGGTAGATATTTGTGGCTTATACCACGTAATAGTTCTCGGGCTGCAGTAGCACTGCTGCCTGCTCCCAAGCATCAGCTTTCTCATGAGAAACCACCCATCTTCAGCTGTTCTCATGATTCTGTGAACTGCCTATATGCTTCTAATACTTTCTCTTCGCTTCAACATCCAGATCCAATCTCTGTTGTTTATAGCCAAAGATCTCGAAACAGCCCATCAGACTCAAGGGTGCTCAGAGCTGCAGGCCCACTCTGCTGGGCTCGCAGTAGCCTGAGACAGGACACTGGAGAGCACAACCTGGAGTTCACAGTCACAGTCTGGATTTTCAGCAATCATTTAACTGGATATGTGACCTTAAAGAACTCACTCAACAGCTCTGATCAATCACTCCCTCGGATCTCTTTATTCCCAGCAGGGACCAGCAGAAAGTATATCCAACACTAGAAATCTCACTGCAGTTACAGCTCCTAAAAATAAACCCCAAGTTATAAGTCACTATCAACTTGCTCAGTGGAATTGCCAAACTTTAAATCACATCACTGCCTGCATCTGGGACACCCCAAAGTTGGGACTTCTCTTGGCACACCTGAGGCCACCCCAGTGGTTCTGTAGCTGTCATCATGCCACAGAACGGATATATTGAATTACACTGTAAACACTATGGGTACTTCTTGGATTACCATGAGAAAAAGAAAGAAGGAAAGTCAAGAGGCTCATGAATGCTCAAAGAAGGCAAACAAAACGATTGGCATGAAGGCTAAGCTCTACCACTAACGGTGCCATGCCAAGAAAATACAAATGAAGACTATCAAGATGCATGAAAAGAGAAACACCAAACAAAACAATGATGAAAAGACTCCACAAGGAGCAATATCTGCCCACCTGCTGGGCAGAGCAGGGCAGTCTCATGCAGAGGTACTTTCCAACATGATTAAACAAAAATGAAAAGGCAGGAAAATGAGAAATTCCTCTGCCCAAAGTCTGTGCCCAAGGAGAAACGGAAGTGTTAAAAGTTATTCAAACTGGAAAGAGAAAAAAGAAGGCATGGAAGAGAATGGTTACTAAAGTCTGCTTTGCTGGAGGTGGCTTTACAAGAAAACCACTTAAATATGAAAGATTCATTAGGCCTATGGGGTTGCATTTTAAGAAGGTCCATGTAACACATCCAGAACTGAAAGCCACCTTTTCTTAGCAATACTTGGTGTGAAAAAAAAAAAAAAAAAAAACCCTTCACTACCACTGTATACAACTGTAGGGGTTACTAGCAAAGGAACAGTGACTGAGGTGAACTTGAGTGGTTCGGATCTTGTGACACAAGGAGGCAAGGTTATTTGGGATAAATATGCCCGGGTAACCAACAATCCTAAAAAAGATGCATGCATCAGTGCAGTCTTACTAGTCTGATAGATGTTTCATGCACTTACTTCTTACACTTATTGAAGACTACAGACCAATCAGGAAAACCACAACTTGAATACTCTCATGAATACATTCATCAAGAAAACTATTTATTAAATTGTAAAAATATTGAAATGGCCCAATTTTACTAAATAAATAAATAACCTCTGTTCGCTTGAGTATTCTCATTTGAAAGAAATATACTGACAGAAACACAGGGTCCTTTGAGTGCATATGTAATCTGTGCAAATATTTTCTATTCCATCAATGCTAGAAAACACAAGGGACTGATAGCCTCAGTATCTTACTTATTCACATTATAATTCTATAAATTATATTAAATGATAAATGTGTGCAGTTGTCTCTCTTCCTGCTTCTAGAAAGGTGCTTGTGTGGAATGCTTTGTGCTTGACTTCCGTGATATTAGTGAAGATAAAGTAGAAAGCACGTGCAAGCTCATTGTGATTCAGATGTGGAACAACCAGAGGTGGGGCTTTTGGTGACCGGATCAAGGGCCTGCTGTACTCGTTCATGGATTAATCCCATTGAGGTTATCGCTAAATTGCTGTTAGGCATTGGGCCACTGGATGTCTGGCCTGGAAAAGTCTATCTACCCCCACGGGCCTCTGTTTTCTCTCTACTTCCTGATCACTAGGATATGAGTGGCTTTTCTCCGCCAGACCCCTATGCCATGCCATTTCTGTGCTGGAGCCTGCCCACCATGGACTGAGCATGCCGAAACCATGAGCCTCTTTTAGGTGGCAGGCGTTGGGTATTTTATCCCAGCAAGAAAAATGTAACTAAAACACACATACGACCAGAAACGCCAGGTGCTGGTCTAGTGGCTATATATGAGAAAAAGAATGGTAGCAGCTCTTATGGGTGTAGAAATTTAAATCAACAAATGTTTAAAAATAAATGATCAAAAAAGTGAAGGTGGGAAGCAAAGAACAGCATTGAAGAAGAAAATCTGCAAATTTCAAAAGAGAAATGAGTGAGAAGGATGGGCCAGGATAAGAAACAAGTGATCTTTTTTTAAATTGTACTGGATAGTCACCCTTGGCATTTTCTTGAGAAACTGCAGGAAAGTTTTAATCTGCTCTCAACTATTTTAGGATCCACTGATGCTTATTTGAATGCAACATTGTGCTAAACTGGCTTGAACAGCAGCCAGGATTTTTGTGAGTTATACACAGACATTCACTGAGCTCCTCCTAGAGGCCAGGCACTGTGCTAGACTCTGAACACCCCACAGCCCTTGAGTTCAGGTAGCTGGTCTGGTAGAGCAAGCACCTCAGCCTCCTCCACCACCTCACCCTCCCATCCTGAAGGCTGCCGAGCCCTCTTCCATGCCCATGCTCACATCCTTGGATCAGGCCCCTGGATCTATCTGTCAGTTGGTTTCCCTGGCACTAGTCCGAATCCCTTACCCCTACCCATTCTCCACACTGCTGCCAAAATGTTTTTTAATAAGATGCAAACTGAATCATGGCTTGTTTCTTTTCGGAATCTTGGGCTTCCTCCTCACCCCTACTGGATGAGTCCTAGTACTCATGCTCTTAGCATCTGGTGTGGCCTAACCCAGGACCTCTCCTCCCTACAGCCTCTTCATCTCAAAGGCCAACATTTTCACCCATCCTGAAGATCAATTGCTGACCACAGCCCTCTTTTCCAAATTTAAAATTCCTCTTGTTCCTTCACACCTCAGCTGCACGTCCCTGGTTCCCTCCAGGAAGCTTTCCCTGGGAATCATGGCCCCTGCCCCTACATTGGCCAAAGCTTATCCTCTCCTGCCTAGGGCCTTTCTTCCTTTCTGTTGGGCAGTGACTTCTGCATATCTGTCTCCAACACTCAACTGCCACCATCATAGGGACAGAAGCAACACCTTAGTCACCTCTAACACAGCTCCAGGCCTGTGCAGATGCACTAAGATGTGGCTGATGCTGACAGCTGTCAGGATATAGACAGACACATCCTGTTGTGGAAGAGTGATGCTTCCAGCTTGGCATTCCATGTGATCTCACGTCTGGCGGAAGCTCACTACTTCTCAGTGGACCTATTTTATTTTTCTATTCCCTGGCACACGTGGGCCAGGAGAAGAAAAGTAACCTTTTAGCTAGTATTTTAAAATAAAATATTTTCCAATGACCTACCAGTGAAACATGATCATTTTCAAACAATAAAAAATAGCAACAGGGCCAGTGTGATAGCTCAGTAGCACCTGCTTAGGCAAGCTTAGGCAAGCACAGGTACCACTGTTCAATCCCTGGCACCACATGCCATGCCAGCCCTGCCACCAGGGTGAGCTGAACTGGCAAAAAAAGAAAAAAGAAAGGAAGGAAGGAGAAAAGACAAGAAAAGAAAAGAGAAAAGAAGAAAAGAAAAGAAAAGCAACAAGGGCCAGGGAGATAGCTCAGCAGCATAAATGCCTGCCTGGCAAGTGCAAGATTCCAAGTTCAATCTCCCATACTGGAAAAGAAAAAAAAAAAAGCAACTAAGATAAAGAAGAAACTAGAATCTCTGTGAAGACACCACCCACAGATGCTAGTGTGGCATCTTCATCTCAGTCTCTGCAGATCTCTTTCCTAAGCATATATTACCCCTGTCTGTGCAGTGTGATATGATGCTGTCTCTCCATGCCACATGGCCTCAGCTTCTAAGAATTAAGTTAGAGCTGGCCACCCTCTATTAGGAGCCTTGGGCTCAGGCAAAGCCATAGTTGGCCCAAGTCCCAACTTGGGGCCATCTTCAGGAAGACACAAAGGGGTCATTTTTCTTTCTCTTTGTACAAAATGTGCTCCAGACTAGGACTTTTTCTGGGTTATGAGATTGACTCAATAGGAAAAGGTCAGCTCAAGTTTTCTAAGAAAGTCAGCTTACTTTTGTCCAAAACAACCATGAATTCTGAAAGTTACTGGTTGGAAGCTAGGGAAATAGCAGGCTTTTTGTGGAGAAAGCAAAAGCATTGATAAGATCTCAACACTGATGGGGCCCACTGAGTTACTGCTGAGGTGATGGTAGGAACTGCCCAGCACTGGGGCTGAGTCTCACAGGATGCTAGTGGGCCTCTGTCATGTTGAATTCCTTTATAACTGACTTTGGGGCATGCTACCTAGTGCCCCATGGAAACAATACCTAGATGTGAACCTATTCTTTGATCCAGCAGCCCCACGTTCAGGAATCAATGTGTAAATGCGAATGATAATGCAAAAGGTATTACCCCAGAATGATGTGTAACTACAGAATATTGGAGACCACACAAGTGATTATTCAGAGATAAGGTGAACACAAGTTATGGTACATCCATGCAATAAAACCTTATGCATCTGCAGGAATGAGGGAAGAAAACACTATGAACTGCTATGGACAATTTTTCCTGGATATATAATATTAAATAAACAAGCAGAGTACAAAAGGAGACAGGGAACATATTCTACATTTGGTCACCCTACCTGGAAGGAATGTGGCTGCTGGCTTGGAGAGAAGCCAAAACGTATCCCTGGGTGACGAGACCACCCACATTCCCACATTTCTTGGGATGTGCCACCAGGCCTCTCAGCACATGGTCTACAAGAGAGGAAGGGACAAGGTTGTCGCAGCCCCCAGGCCCTCCATGACTGCCTGAGTCTCTTCTTGAGCATTCAGAAGAAATCCCTTCGCTCTCTTAGTGGTTTAAATGCCTAGAAATGACAGAAAAAAATTAACACAGACTGTCATTTCCTCCCCGCCATTCAGCCGACTTTGCCTGGCTCATGGGAATCCCATACTTTTAATCATGTTTCTACTCAAAACCACTCTTGCTAGAAGCAAGAAACATGGTTCACATGTGTTTGGTGTAAAACATCTTTTATGTGTTCTGGCCTCAAAATTTAATAAGCTACTGGTTTTGTAGACAGACTTCCTTTAAATGAAATGCCAGGGATTTACAAAGTAAAAACTGAAACTGGTGCACCCGCGCGCGCACGCGCGCGCGCGCACACACACACACACACACAGAGGACCCCTGGGAACTTCTGAGTTTGTCTACCAGCCTTCCCCAGAAAGATCCATCAGGCTGACAGTCTGCTGAGGGCACGGAGGGCAGAGGGCTGCAGCCCTCCTGGCGCCTGCTGTGTCTGCCCCTGCTCCGGAGCCTAGATGAGGAGGTGGGGAACAAGGGTTACAGGCCCTGTAAGAGAACAGGGGGGGTGGGGCAGTCTGGTTCTAGTGGGTCTGAGGAGTGTGTTTCTCCCTCTGCTGACTGACTTGGAGATAAAATGGACCCAGGAGACTTAGCCCCTTGGGAAGAGACCGGAAAGGCAATCATGAGGGCGAGGCCAAAAGCACCCAGGCTGGGGGAGCAGAGGGCTGCAAGGCCAGGGCGGTGTGCTGACTGCCAGCACTGGGTTCAGGGGCAGTGGCGTGTCCTTTCTCTTCTTTTTTTTAAATTTTATTTATTTGTTTTTTTTCTTGTTTCAGAACCTTTGTTTGTTTATTCACTCATTTTTAGGGCCAGCTCAGCCCGCCCTGAGGGCAGGGCTGGCGCAGCCTCTGGTGCCGGGGATCAAACCGCGGTCCCTGAAGCCGACCAAGCTTTCCCAAGCAGGCGCCTTTAGACCACTGAGCCATCCCGCCGGGCCTTTCTCTTCTTAGCATCCTTCTCTCTGCCAGTGACAAGGAGGGGATCAGCAGCCCTGCTCTGGCTGAGCACCTCCACGGGAGGGCAGACAGGAAACCAGGCGCCTTCTTCACTTCTCTGAGCTGCTGAGTGAGGGTCAGCCCGGAAGCTGGTGGAACTCCCAGCAGGCCAGGGCTGCCTGGGATGGGCCACGGTGATTGTAGCATTGCATCTGCCTCAAGAAGCCTACGACAGCAAAGGAGAGGAGGCTGCGGGAGCGCAGCACCACGACCAGGAAGGTTGGTGACCACAGAGCACAACCGTTGGCTCAGAAATCCCCGCCCATCGCCTATCACGGGGTTTTAAGCTAAAGCTCAGGCAGGGGACTGTTAGCCTCTGCCAGGAGCATGGGGCGGCCCTGTCCAGGCCCCCAAGCTTCTCCCTGCAGACGTGGCTCTTCCTTCAACCCTCCAGGCCTCGTTCCAGCTCACTTCAGGTTCAAGTCTGCTAGTGAAGAAGAGCCCAGCTGTTTGCTCTTCCCTTCAGGCTTTGCAGGAGACCTCTTGGTTCACTAGCCTTCAATTCTGCCTCCTTCCGATAGAGAATAATTACCTCTTTCAAGCCCTCATTCACACCCCCCCCTCCAATCTCATAAAAGCCACCCGTGAAAAAAGGTTTGACATCCCTGGAAAGTTAAACATAAAATGAACCAATAACCCTGCAGCTCCTCTCCTAGGTATGCATCCAAGAAAACTGAAAACCTAACTTTCACACTAACATGTACACAAATGTTCATAACAGGACTCTTCATAATAGCCCAGAGGTGCATAAAGCCCAATGCCCACTGCAGACCCATCGATAAATACAACACACTCTGTCCATACAAGATAATATCGGTCAGCCACAGAGAGAGGAACAAAGATCTCGCACATGCTGCAATATAAAGAAAGGAACCTTGGAAACAGTACATGTTGCACTATTTCTATGAAATGTCAAAGTGAGGCAAGGCCATAGAGCTAGGGAGTGTGTGCAAGGAATGGGGGGCGAGATGCTAACTTTTCTCTTTAAGATGGGGGAAATATTTTCAGATCATACAGCGGAGATGGTGACAGAGCAGAGTAAACAAACAGGAATCCTGCCTAATTGTACACTTCAACATGGTGAATTTTGTTCTCTGGTTTATGTTTCAGGTTTTTGAAAAGCTGCTTGCTGGAGTCACCCTGACGTGGAGCCCTGCGCAGCTTCCCTCTCCAAGACAAGCATGAGTCGACTTTCAGCCCATGGCTCTGCTCCCTCGGACTCCACCTCTGCTGCGCTGTCCTCTCTGCCCCTCAGGATACACGATCTTGCCTGTGCTGGCCTGACCTGTGAGACTGGACTTGGCCATTCTGCCCAGCCCTACACGTTCCTGCTGTGCGGGAAAAGACACTCCCGGCCAGGGTTGGGGACATGGGTGACAACCAGCATGCAGCACCAAGACATAAAAGTCAGACTCCCAAGTCCTCTGTCCTGAGAATCCCTGGGCCTGGCTACTAGCCAGTCTCCTCACTGAGCACAGGTCACAGCTCCCATGACTTGGCCTTCAACCTTCCTAAAGAGCCCCTCTTAGCAATCAAAAGAGCCTAAGGAATGGCATCCCTGGGCACTGGCCTGGGATGCTCTCCCTGCAAACGCCAAGGGGCCACGTGGAGGGGGCGTCTGGCCTCTAGCACAGATTACCATAGTCTTCCATTGCCAGAGCTGGTCTGGGGTAACCAAAGCACCAGGAACTTGTCCACAGGAGCTGCGTCATCCTGTCTGCCATTACCTTTACCTTGAAGGATACTGCCACCAAGGGTGCTCAGCTGCCTGCCCTACCACTGCCACCCTAACCCTGGACATTTGCTTAGCCCAGGGCAGCGATGCTATCAACTTTCCCAACCTAACAGCAGATCTTGGAGCTATACAGAGAACCGTGGCTCAGAAACACACTAATTAGGTTTAGGCAATAGAGCTCAATAAATTACAGCAAAATGGCTATTGATTCAGTTATCAACTCCCCTGGAGATACACAAAATAGCTCCAAAGATGATGGCAGGAGCATAAGCACCTCAGACAACATTTATTCTCCAAAGCTGTGATCCTCACAATAGTTTGCTTTTAAAAGAAAATGCACTACCCCTGGGGTGCACTAAGGCAGCAATTGAGACTGGGCGTGGTAGCACACGCCTGTAATTCCAGTTCTAGGGAAGCTGAACACAGGCGTATGTATCACTACAAGACTGATCTACATAGTGAGACCCTATGGACCCTGTACTAAATACAAAGAAACTGGCAATGTTAGAAACTTTTGACGAGCATTTTACAGCTCAGCATACTAATCTGGCTTTACTTTTCATGCCTCATGGCTATACTTTTCTCCTGGGTAGTTAAGGCCAAGTTAAAGCAAGACCTATTGTTATGGTTTGTGTCTAGTTGTCACCCCAAAGGCTCATGCAATCATGGAGCGGGGACTTCTGGAGTTTGAGACTTGATTCATGATCCACTGTGTTTCATACTGATGAGATTATGGGTCTGAGAACTGCTGGGAATTGGATTATAGGTGTGGCCTGAGGCAGATAGGCTAAGGCAGAGAGCCTGATGTAATATAAAAGAGAGACAGACTAGCGCTGTTGCTCTCTGCTGCCCTGGTCGGTTACCTCTGTTGCAGATTTTGCTGTTTTGCCACCATGAACTGGATGCTCTCTGCCCTGCTCCACTCAGGCTCGGGCCAGCTGAATATGGACTGAAACCTCCAGTAACTGTGAGCTAAATAAACCTTTCCTTCCTTCATTTTGGGTGTCGGGTATTTGTCCCAGCAACGAGAGAAGAGTAACTGAGATGCCTATGTAACAAAACATGTAACCTTTGCACCTGACATTGCCAGTTCTGCCAATAACCCACTACCATCATGGACTATTGGACTATGCATACTAGTTTCTCTTAGTTCAATGAGAAGGAAGATTTGTACCAATAGTGTTTAGAAAAGCTATCATGTCTGCATGTTGTACTTGGAACAACTACTATGAAGACAGCAATGTGCACTGTATTAACAAAAAATAAATAAATGAAGAGAAAGAAAGAAAGAAAGAAAGCCTGGCAGGATGGCTCAGTGGTCTAAAGCACCTGCTTAGGAAAGCTTAGGCGGCTGCAGGGACGGCGGTTTGATCCCCGGCACCACATGCTGCTCCAGCCCTGCCCTCAGGACAGGCTGAGCCAGCCATAAAAATAAATAAATACACAAACAAAAGTTCTGAAACAATAAAATAAAATAAAATAAAAAATTCTAAAAAAGAAAGAAAGAAAGAAAGAAAATGCAGGTTGGGGAGGGTATGTGAGCAAATGGAGACCCCTATTTCTTATGTTTAAAATTCTGTACACCTTCCATTTCAAACACTCTCCATAGAGCACCAGCTCTCTGGGAGAGAGCTCAAGCAGCTGGTGGCCCCAGAGCTCTGAGGTCACTTAAGGTGGTGTTGAGCTCAGGCCCCCGCTCCTCCCACTCAAGGTGACAGGCACAAGCCCAGGAGCAGCCGCTCTAATCAGGTGAGTCCCGGGGAAGGACACACAGCGTGGTCCCTACGTTGTGGAGGAGAAGACCAAGGGCCAGTGATGTTGGTGACTTCGTGCAGTCACCCAGCTGCAGAAGACAGAGCAAGCTTGCCCGCTTGTCACTGAGCTACCAAGCGTTTGTCCCTGCTGAGCACCCCAAGTCCTCGGGTGGAAGTCTCCCTGTAGTGCCACGCCCCAGGCAGAAGGTGCAGACATGGCGCATCCTGCCCAGGGCCACCCCAGTGTGCTGGTCACGTGACCGGATCAGAGGCTTGGAGGAGAGCCAGGCCATAGGGAGCTGGCACTGGCTAGGCCAGTCAGACACCCTCCTTGGGTCTAGAGACATGTAAGGGGGACAGAGAAGGGTGCACCTGGCGGTGGGGCAGCAGGAAGCAGAGCCCTTGAGGCTGCAAGGTGTGTGAATAGCAGAGAGGGGACAGACAGAAGAGACAGGTGACACAGAGGCAGAGCGCGCACAGGGTTACACCATCCTAGAAGTCCACCTGGCTCTCTTTGCCCCTCTCCCACCTCCCCTGGCTCTTCCTTCCCTCCCAGAGTGCCAAGAGCAGTCCTCTGTTTCGGGGCAGAGGGGGCCCAGCCTCCTGCCCTTGGCTAAAACATAGAAACCTCTACACATGAAAGCCTGTCCTGAGGCGTCTTCAGGCACTTCCGTCTCTGGGGGGCGATGTGAATGGACAGAAGCCCTTCTTTCTACAGAGGGCTCTGCGTCTACTCGGATGAGTAGCAGCAGGAAGTGGGGCTGGCGTGGGCATTCCCGGGAGTGTTCCAGAGGCCAGTTTGCAAGCCCCAGGCAGCTCCTCAGAGGGAGGGGAGCAAAGCCAACAGCGAAGCTGCTGACAGAGGCTGCTGCCAGCCCTGGACAGCCAAGAGAACTCTTGCTTCCCCAATTCAAGGCCCCACCCATCTTGCTGTTCTCTTCCCCTCCCACCCCCACACCCTGCGCCTGCACGGATCACCCCACTCACCACTGGAAACAGAGACCCAGGCACAGAAGGAATAAGAGAAGGAGGCAAGCAGCCATGGGAGAGATTGAGCAGGGACACAAGGACGGGATAAATCCCCGAGAGGTATCAGAGACTGAGGCCAAAACCAGAAACTCAGGGACCAGCCTAGCACTGAGGTCAGAGGCTGGCCAATAGAGACGAAACTCCCGGGAGCCAAGGAAGAGGAGCAAGTAAAATATGTTAAGCTGTCCAAGAGGGCAGAGCCTGGGGCCGGATCACTTCCAGGGCGTTCACAGAGAGGCCCCCAGGGGACTCTTCTGGAAGGAACACATACTGCCCTGGGGAATCCCAGCTGCTAGCATGTTTAATAGGGGCCCAGAGTCTAAGACCAGAGGGAAATAAGGGGGCCCAGAGGACCCCTGGACTCCAGAAACACAGAGCTGAGAGGAGTAGCTGTCCCACAGGTCAAGTCCAGTCAGGTAGACCGCCCCAGGGGCCATAGGTGCTCACCCAGGGCCACGATGTGACAGTCCACACCACACTGTTCATATTTCACATTTGTAGGCAAAGCTGTACTTTGGAAAACTGGTGACAGACGAAGTGAGTTGGGAACAAGCACCAGGACGGCAGCAGGAGCTGCCTTCCCTAACTGCACCTGAGCAAAGGGTGGGTACCAGGCCAGTTCCTACGATGAGAGCGCAGGGCATGATGAGGGAGGAGCGAAGACGGGGTGGCTCTGCCCTGGATCAGCCCGCTCGGGCTTCCCTAGGACATCCGAGCTAAGACGTTCAGACAAGGTCGGTTCACAGGACCCCACCAGCATAGGAGGAACGGCAGAACCCAAGCCAGCAAGAGAAGGAGCTGATTCTGGAGGCAGAGCACAAGACAGAGGAGGAGGGTGCAGAAGAGAGGAGGGCCCAGCACTGAGCCCCATGCCCCACACTCAAGCAGTGGCAGAGGGGTCCCTAAGAATTGCCCCCACTGGTCCCAGGAGACAGGTCTCTGGGGACATCAGCCCAGCACTGGTGGAGCTGCAAGCCAAACTCTGGCACAGTGCTCTGTCTACCCAAGTTCCAGGTTATAGTTGGCCACCCTTCTGCAGATACTGGAGCTGAGACCCACAGGGGTTAGCTCATGAGTAGAAAGCAGAAGAACAGCTGAGACCTGGAAACTTGGAGCTGCCCTGTATCCCATCACATCTGCTGTGGCAGCCAGCACCCATGGTTCTTCAGAGAAGGAGCACACAGCAGCCAGGACCAAGGCCCCTGGGCAGACCAGAAGGCAGAGGGGGCCAGGCACCCCAAACGCCTGCAGCCTCAGGCTTAGGTGACTTCCTCTGGGCCTCACCCTTCCAGTCCTTTTCCTCTACAGGGCAACCAGGTCTCAGTGAGGCAGGAGCAGGTGTTTGCTGCTCCCTCTGATGCCTCCAATGGGTTTCTGCTCATCCTTCTCAGAACTCAGCTCTGGTCTGGGACTGCCTAGTAACACCAGCCCCAAAGGCTCTCTGGGCTCCAGGGCTGAGCTTTGGTCAGAGGAAGCCTGGCAGGTGACAGTGGCCTTCCCTGCTCCCAGCAGGCTCTGAGGGGAGCAGTTTGGCCAGGGTGTACATCCCTGTTGTCACCTCTGAACTTCACTTTGGTCTTGGCCTAGGACCTCTACTGATAATAAATAAGCAAACAAACCAATTGTTCCTCTGTTTGACCCTAGCCAGTCTTCCAAGCTCTCTGGAGCACCCCACCTGAGAGCCACCAACTGAAGCCTCAGAAAGTCATGGCTGCCCTCCGATGGAGTACATTCAGTTTACAGTTAATAAATTTGGTTCACACCAAGAGCCCACAGGGCACTCCTAATGCCTACAATGATGATAAAGGTGACCCTGATAATGGTGGCCATCATTGTGGTAAAAGAATGGAAGACTTAGAACAGGTAGATTTGCCTATGACTCCACCAGTGGTCAGTTGAGTAACCTTAAGCAACTGCCTTGCCCTCCCTGATCTTGTTTTTGTTTTTTGATACAGAATCTTGCTATGCAGTACAGACCGACCTTGACCTCACTATAGCCTAGGGTGCCTCTGAACTGATGGCAATCTTCCTACCTCAGCCTTCCCAGCGGAGGTAGGGTATAGGCACGCACCACCATGCCCCTCTCCATCTCTAACCTTGAGCACCACTAACAGCGACGCAGGTGTGTATATGAACAACAGCTGCTGCAGAGCATAGTGTGAAGCTGGAGAAGACAGTGGCCAACGCCCTAGCTCAGCGGTTCTCAGCGGGTCCCCGCAGCAATCATGTTGACATCACTCGGCAACGTAATAGAAATGCAGGTTTTGAGCCCATCACAGATCCACTGAACAGAAACTGGGTAAATCCCAGCATCATACTGCATTCCCCTCCACCAATAGCCAAGAGTCCTTGGGAAAAAAAGAAATGACAGTGGCCCCCTTCATGCCTTCTCAGAAGAAAAGAAACCTTCCTGTCTCTTTGCAGATGCAGCCGTGCCCAAGAATGTGCCCTCTGAAGCAGGAGCTCATGGCCCAGGTTTTTCTGATAAGGGAAAGCCTACTGAGGGTCACATGAATTTTCCGTGCTTTCTGAACCCATGCTACAACACACCCCAAGCGTAGCATCTAATAAACACCTCCTGTGAATCCTGTGCTATCTTATATTTTTTCTTGGCCACTAGGACAAATACCCAACCCCTATAATTTAAGAGAGGGGAGGTTTATTTACAGGTTTCATTCCATGGTCAGCTGGTTCTTGGGCCAAAACAGTATGGCAGATGGGCACAGTGGAAGAAAAGGTGCTCTGTCATGGTAGTCAGTAAACAGAGAAGTAAAGATCCAGGAAGAGACAATACCTATCCAGGTCACACCACCACTGACCCACTTCTTCCAACCAGGGCCCACCTTCTAAAAGCTAACCAGTTTCCAATTCAGTCACTTTCCAGCATCCCACCTATAAATGCATAAGGTCTCTGTGGGACATTCTTGACCTAAACCATAACAGTCCCCTCTTGCTGAAAAAAATTCATACACATCTACTTATGCAAAATATATTTGCTGAAAAAAATTCATACACATCTACTTATGCAAAATATATTTAAAAATATATATATTTAGTCCATCTCTAAGAATTGCCAAAGTCTCAGTATTGTTGGAAAATCCAACCTCAAACTCTTCTGTGAGACTCAGGGCAAATTCTTACCTTTGAGCACACTAAAAAGAAAAAAAAAAAAAAAGAAGGTTGCTGACATCCAGTGGCACAGAGCAAACATTCCTATTCCAAAGGGGAGGGACAGGGAGATGAAAAGGAATAGAACCAAAACAAGACGGAAACACAGCAGGGAAAACATTAAATCCTGTAGCCCTGTGTCTAGCACCCAGGGCAAAATGTGACCTCCAATGGTCTTAGGTGGCCTGCCCTCTAGGAATCCCTCATGGCTTCTCTCTTGAGCTGGTTTTGTTCACTTCCTCTGGATTCTCTCAGTAGATAATTCCACATTCCTGACTTCTGCAACCTTTAGGGATCTCTCCTTTACTTTCAGGTTCACTCTTGCACCTTCACACACTGCCCTCTCAAGGAAACACTTCCTGGCTTCTTAGGCCTTCATCTGAAATCTGGGTGGAAGCCTTTCTGATCCCACAACTATTTGCTTCTCTATGCCTGTTAAAACCAGTACAACAGGATAATGCCAAGGTCTGATGTGAGCGTGATCAGTGGGGGACCTCCTTGGATCATGGCTACAGAGACCACTGTGAATCAAATCCTGAAAAACCAACATCCTGGGCATCCCTTAGGAGCAGGGTGTCCTGGGGCTCTCTTCTCAAAGGAGTCTTTCACTTTTGGAGTCTTGAGTTTTCAAAGGATAGGCAGTTGCTGATTCCTCCGATGTCCTTAAGACATCCTTCCTTTTATCCTGATGCAAAGCACCTAGCTTCTTTTATGCCAGTCTTTTAGCAGCCAAGCTCTCCTCCACCAGAACTTCATAGGCCCCAATTCATGTGAGCTTCCTTTCTGACCACCAACAAAATTATTCATTTTTCAGTTTGGCTCTTTGCTTTTGACTCTCATAATAGATGTGGATAACATCACCCAGGAACACCTATACTTACCAACAGCTTCAACACTGAACTGCCTTAAAATTCCCTTTACAGATTAATTAGTTGATTGACCTTAATCTTAATCTCCTACAAGGAGGCAAGGAAAATGAAGACAAATTTTCTATTGGAGCATAGCACACATGATCTCAAGTCCAAGTGCCAATGGAGCCCTTATTGCCAACTGACATCTCCTGAGTCATCTTTATCTTATATACTTTTATCAGCATCCTAATCTTCTGCACTCTGACTAGGATCTCTTATCAAACTCTGTTTATAGCACTCCAGGGCTCATCTAGCCAGCATCTCCAAACCTTTCCAAATTCTTCCCATAGTCATATGGTCAGATACAATCAATGACCCCACTGCTGGTACCAAAATCTGCTTCAGTTATTTTCTTCCTTACCGGATTAAAGACCTAGCACCCAGAACTTAAATGAGATATATTTTGTATCACATGTCTTGAGGTTTCAGTTGATAACTGACTCTAAAGCAGAAATTGCATGGCAGAAGGGAAAAGCAGCAGAAAAGCTGTTCGTGCAAATGCTGACTTGTAAACAGAGAAAGAGAAGCTAGGAGCCAGGAAAGACAAAATATGCCTTTCCAGATCATGACCCCAATGCTCTGCCTCTGCTAGCCAGACCCTGACTCTTTATAGCACATCAGCTGTATTGCTCCCATGATTCAATCGCCTTCCAAGAGCTCTGTCTATACATGTGTGAGGCCACTGGGGTAGATGCTTTATCTAAACTAAGTATGTGCCTCGCCCCAGCAACTGCTGACGTACCACCATGCAAACCACAGGAGCCTGGAGGTCCACTTCCTCTGGTCCCCCACTTCTATGGATCCCACCCTCCTGCTGCACAGCCTCCACCGACACTTCCTGTTGGCAGCACTGACCTGACCAAGCTTCTCAGGTCTAGCTGCTGCCCTGTCACCTTTCCCCTTCGGGTCCAACCAGCTATCCACCATAACACTTCCTGGCCCCTCCACCTGACACAGCCCATGTGAAGAAGTGGCACTTATTCTCACCCACCCACCTGCCACTCCTGCCAAGAATGCTGCTTTGTGTTTTTCACAGTGGTAGTGTTGTAGCCAGTGAGGCTTATCCAAGGCACAATTACTGCTAACCAAAATTTTCCCAATCAAGCTGCTTCTTCAGGCGATTCTAGCATTCCTTATTCCATCCAGTCCAAAGACATCCCCTAGTTTAGATGTTTCTGAAGAGCCACTCTAAAAGCTAATGATGGCAATTGCTCCCATTGGCCAAGAAAAGCCCAGAAGACCCAAGAAGTGGACAAACACTGGAGCACAGAACTAAGATGGAGATTTGAAACCCCTCTCCCATTATATGGCAAGAATGTCTGAGTACTTTGTCAGTTATCCCCACAATTGACAAGCCTACAAAGGGATATTATGACCCCCATTTCACAGGTAGCTGAACTGGAGCCTGGGAAGGGGACATCCTAAGGTCACGGAACCAGCGAAAAGGGAACCTAGGAGTTGAACTCTGGCCCCCTCTGGCTTCAAAGCCAACTCTGTCATCCTATGCTGTGTCTTATACAGTGCCCTGAGGAAGAAGCCAGGGCCAGCAGATGGCAGACTGAGGAGGGAGTCTCTACAGCTGGTAAGAGCCAGTATATTTTCTAGCAAGAAGAGCCCAAAGGACCAGAAGAGTCGGGGACACTCAGCACAGAAGATGGATACCTAGAGCACTTTCCTACCCTCTCACTGAATGAACAGTCGGACCTGACCGTGCAGACCCGTACCTCCCTGTCCATGCCACCCGTGCCAGTGGCTTTCCCAAAGGAAGCCCTTCTGCTTGGCCAGGGCTCCTGAGTCAGCATGGCTGTGCCTCCCACTGCAGTTCCCTCATGGTGATGAGAGTAGAGCCAGTCTAGGGCAGACCTTCCTATGTGTCAACACCACCAATGCCTGGGGACAACTGTATAATGTAAAGGACATTCATGTGGCCTCAAGGGGTGGTGTAGAGCAGTGGCTTCAAGTCCTTTCTCACCTCCAGTTAGTGACTCAATTGTACCCACAGGTGGCCCACGGCATGGACCACAACCTCAGCCTTCTAGTGTCCCCTATAACCCAAGACCTATATCACTTCCTGATTCTCAGGTCCCTGAATTCAGCCACCACCTTGCCAGCTCCTGTCATATTTGTGGCCCTCTCTTGAGTCTTTGTGGGACCCAGGCACATCTAATGAGTGGGCACCCGGGCATTCCACCTCAGGCTCATGCACTTGAACATCTCCCCGGGCCTCAGGGGTCTCTCAATCAGTGGTGCTAGCATCCCATGTGCTGGTGACACCCTTGAAAATCTCTCCCAGGCAGGACAGGTGCTTTGCCCTCTCTCACCCTCTAGCCTTCCTTTGACCACACCTTGAGTCATTCTTATTTAGGGCTTACGCT
Organism: Myocastor coypus; assembly: GCA_004027025.1. Lineage (NCBI taxonomy): Eukaryota > Metazoa > Chordata > Mammalia > Rodentia > Myocastoridae > Myocastor > Myocastor coypus. The sequence continues at coordinate 54,683 of PVJA010001339.1, forward strand.
AAAACCCCAAGGTTGTGCCATATTGGCTTTTCATATTTAGAGAGTATCTTTGGAATTTAGAAAAACTGTTTATCTATTAACAAATCTGGCCTTCAAGACTATTGTTTTACCAAAGACACAAGGCAAAATAAAAAGTATAATTTGATTGTCAAATCAGAGTAATAAATTTATTATTATTCCAGCCAAAACCTACTCATTTCCTGCAGTACTTAAACCACTGATTCAATGGATACCACAGAGCATCAAAATGCCAAAACAATTAAAAATGCATGCATTTTATTTTTTTAAATTTACCTCCACAAGTGATGTTCAACTTCTAAAACCAGTACAGCATGGACTTAATATAATCGTATTTGGTGGGAGTTATAAGTGCCACTTAGGAATTATTACCTTTGTACACATAGCTTTAACTATGATAACTCAGGGATGCAAAGCATATAAAATGCTTAATGGGTACACAGTGCCGGGAACCTGGACCAAGTTCAAGAGCGGGAAATAATGACAACTTGGACACGGTTCAAGTTTGCTTTTAATTTGATTTACTCCTAAAGCACCAAGGAAGCCATACAAAGGGAAAATAGAAACTAAGAAGCCCCTGGGTGCAGTGTGTTCCACCATGCTGCTCTCTGACCTTGAGTGGTGACAGAGGCCAGCCAGCCTGGGAGGCCTCAAGACGCAGACCTGCTCCTTGTGTCCTGTGGCGCCATCACCACCTCGGTGCGGCGCTCCTGCTGTATGGCCTCCCCACACCTGACGCTACCTAGCACTCTTTCCCATCCTTCCCTCTTGGAACATTTTATGGGCAGCTCAGGCATGACCAGCAACGTCACAACAGAGATAGTCTAAGCCATAAAAGAAATAATTTAAGTAGTGTATTTCAGAGTAATCATGGCCTGTTTCCTTATTACCTATGCATTTACCAACAGTAGGGGCTTTCAGGTGGACAGAGCCCTCACACAGCTGTCTTCCTGATCCTCCTTCTTTCCCGTCTAATGCCTCCACCTCACGCCCAGTTTCAAGGGTCCCCACAACCAGGGCTTCCTCCTGCTCAGATGGGACAGGGACATAGCACTGGATGGGGCACACCCAGAAGCATACAGGTAGACAGTTAACAACTGGCTGTCTGATTTCTTTTCTTTTTCAATTTTTTAAATGTACAGGGTCTGCAGAGTCTACAGCGTCTCACTACGTAGATCCGACTCATAGTGATCCTCCTATTTTCAGCCTCCCAAAGTGCTGAGATTATAGGCACATGCCACCACACCCAGTCTCAACTGCAGTCTCAGTGTGCTTCAGGGGCAGGGCCCACGCAGCACACCAGGGATCGAACCCTGGCTGCTGCGCTCTGCCTAAGCAGGTGCTTTAGTCCACTGAGCTATTTGGCTGGCCCTTAGATGCCTGATTTCTGCACAATGTTTGAAGATTTTTGCAAGATTTCCATCATTGGGGGACCGGCAGGATGGCTCAGTGATCTGAAGCGCCTGCTTAGGAAAGCTTGGGCGGCTGCAGGGACCGCGGTTCAATCCCTGGCACCACATGCTGCGCCAGCCCTGCCCTCAGGGCAGGCTGAGCCAGCCATAAAAATAAATAAATAAACAAACAAAAGTTCTGAAACAAGAAAAAAAAAATAAATTAAAATTTTTAAAAAAAGACATCCATTATTCTGATTTTAAACTGCCAAACAGAACTGTCACCACATGGACAGGTACCACACTTAACTCACACCACAAAAATAGTACACCAGTGGTGCTGTAGGTGGGCAATTGGGCTGTCCACCATCACTGAGGTAACCTTAAATGCATAGATAATAAAATGCACTAAATTAATTAACAGTGGATTTCTGTTTTTACATTTAGTTTCATAAACATATATTCAATTATAATATGCTAACATTTAATTTTTAATAATGACTGCATTGAACAAGGGGAATGCAATATTGCTGAACAGTGAACATTATCATCGCATAGGAGCTGTAGCAGGAAGACATCAACCCGTCACTGGGTGCGGCTCACTGGATCACAGCAGACAGGGCAAGAAAGCAGAAGCATGTCCTGCCACTGAATGCACGATGCCACTTCCAAATGATGCGACCTTTAATTATGCACATTTCTGCTGAGGGCAAACAAATTCTTCCCTCAGCAGCTGTACTTGATGTGCCATGCGGTTCATTCATAAGGGCTGACTGGCATTGGATACTTGTGCCCCAGCCTCAAGGTGGCATTCTAACAGCTGGTCCTACACAGGGAGCTCGGTCCCACTGTTGGGCGTGCTGAGCCAGCGATGGAGTCCGGGCGTGGGGTGCACACTTGTAATCCCAGCACTTGGGAGACAGGAAACAAGAGGATCACTATAAGTCAGAGCTGCATAGTGAGATCCTGCACCAAAAGAAAAAAAAAAAAAAGACTAAACAGGGTGCTCAGTGCAGAGGCCCGCTCCCATGGCACACTCACAAGGAGATGCACTAGGCCTGGAGCACTCTGTGTCCAGCCAACACGTGAACGAGGGATTTTTCTTTCATTCCCATAATGCTTATAACTCAAGCCTGGCTTTGTTCGAAAGGTCAAGGCAGAGTGCAAAGGTTCATCTCAGGGCTGGGGAGATAGCTCAATGTTCTAAGCACCTGCTGGGCAAGCACAAGGACCCAGGTTTGATTCCCAGCACTGCCTGCCATGTCAGTCCTGGAGCCCAAGGCACATTGAGCCAACCACTGAAACCGGGTGTGGTATCACAGATCTGTAATCCCAGCATTAGAGAGGCTGGGACAGGAGGCCTCACTAGGGGTCTGAACTACGTAGCCAGACCCTCTACCAAATAAATTTTTACAAAGGTCATTTCCCCTAGCTGGGTGGCAAGGGCGTTCAGTTCTGACACAGGTCAGTCAAGCTCTTTCAGCCGAAGCACCCTGTGATCCTTTGTCAGCTCCCAAGGTAACCATGGCTCCAAAACACACCCTAGCCTTCAGCAACAGGCACTTCCCCACGCAGTGCCACAGGTCACATCGTGGGCCCACTATAAGTAGTGGCAGTGGCAATCTGCCAACCCTAAAAGGCCCAGCACAATTTAGATCCGAAGTACTGGAGGATGCCCCAAGCAAACACCGGAACACAAAGGTGGGAGACAAAGCCTACTGTGGGATCAGCCCAGGTAGGTCCTCGGTATCCCAAGGGATGGACAGAATTCCTCTGGCTGGGAGAGGACAGTGCAAGTGGGAGACTCAAGGCCACGGCACCATCCCTCAGAGAACCAACTCCCTGCGCTGAGGGCCCCAAGTGTGACCCCAGCACTCCCTCTGCCCGATAAGGCACCAGTACCTGGCAGCCGTGTTCTTGCTCCCCTCTCCTGCCAGGAGTTGGGAGGTGCTCTAGGTAGCGGGTGCGCTGCCAGTCCCAGTCCCTAGGTGAAGACGACTGGAGCACAGCCTCACCAGACCCCAGTGGGATCTGGGCGTGGCTTGTTACGGGGGCTCTACTTAGCCTATCCTGGCTGATATGCTGTCAGACAGGAGAGCAGAGGCGAAGCTCAGCAGGGGCATGTGCAGGGGTACTGGGGAAAGGCACAGAGTCCCACATGGACAGAAACAGGTGAGGCCTGTGGGACCCCGTGACAAGGAGGCACAGGACCAGAAAGGCAGGGCAAGGACACACTCTGCAAGGTTTGGAGCAGTGTCGCTTCCCCATACACCACAAGGGCCCTCAGCCCCACTAAATGCGCCAGAACAGCCTGCTCCCCGGGACGTGGGTGGAAGCTAGCTTGCCTTCTAGGACCTGAGAGCCACGAGACAAGGCTGACTAACCAGAGACCATCAAGTAGACCACAGCAAGTCACTTGAGCACCAACTCTTTCTCACTCGGGACGGGAATTCCCGTTATCCCCAGGGACTACCCAGCATGGGGCCGGGCGGTAATTCTTCATGTGTCTGCCAAGCAATGCCACACAACGTCTTCTCTATCTTCTGCTACACCCCGATCTCACCTGGGAACATAAGATTGGTGGCCTCCCTGTGAAAGAAGGGTCCTCAACTCAGAGCTCAGCCCTCAACTTCTGGTTTGATGGACCATTTTATCATCTAAGAAAATCTATGAAACACTCCTAGAACAATATTTTTAAGTGCATATAATTATCATATACTGTTACCAAGGAACCTAATTATTTGTCAATGCAGTAATCAAGTACTTTGAAAAAGTGCTTCTTTTTTACTACACTAAATAACATAGGTCTTATAGAAATATCTAACAGTCACAATTTTGAAGTACATATTTCAAAAATATCACCCCCAAAACAATGCGATATAAAAATGTCCATGAGATTTATGGATGACACTGCAAACACTGGTTTGTTGTCCATATTTATAATTAAAAGTAATTTTAATTTTAAGCAAGAAATGAATGAAAATTAGGTCACAAAATTTGTATCCAAGGTCACTGACCACTCGATTCTGAACCCATTAAGACTCCATACCCCCACTTCCTGTCAGAGCCTAAGTAAACCTACTGATGATTACAGCTGCATTTTTAAGGCACTCAGCCAGCCCGCAGCGTCTACACACTGTACATGCGCAGATGCTCTCCTGACTGTACAGTTTATCCTTTCGTGGGAGAAACACTCTTCTTAATGAAATGCCTCAACAAAAGCTCATGGGGGCGGGAGGAGCACGTCCACGGGGTCAAGGTGAAGCTGCACGCCTGCTTGCTTCTGCTTTCAGGGAGTCTCCTTTCTTGCCTCTCCGTAATAATTGTTTAATCATTGCTAAAAGGATCAAATTCAAAGCGCTCAGTCTCTCTCCCTCTCTCGCTCATCTCTTGCCTCTGACCAGTTTCTAATCAATGTTTTTAATCAGCTGTCAGCCACAGGAGGGTTGCTGCAGGCCCCGCCTTTTCCAAAGGTCCTCAAGCTGTACGGGGCTCCAATGAACACTTAGCAAAGCAATAAAAGACTGATTCACCCTACTGGGTTTCCAAGAGGGGTTACCAAAATACTAAGATAGTAAAAAGGAAGTCTGGGGCCAGAAGACAAGACCCATTACGCCTATTACTGATGCAGGATTAGTTTCCAGGATGAGTAAAAACACCTGCCAATCAATCTTAAGAAGACATCACATTTAAAAAGAGAACTAGTGCTGGGCATGGTGGCGCACGCCTGTAATCCCAGCACTCGGGAGGCTGAGGCAGGAGGATCGGTGTGAGTTCGAGACCAGCCTGGGCTACAAAAGTGAGCCCAAGGCCAGCCTGAACTGCATAACAAGACCCTGTCTCAAAAAAAGACAAAATAAATAAATAAAAATAAATGAAAAGAGAACTAGTGACCAGAAACTTCACGAAGGCCACACAAAACAGCAAAGAGACATTTACAGAGATGCTCAACCTCAGCTGAGACAGGAAAAACGCAAAGTAAGATCATATTATGATGCAGCTCTATATCTATCTGATGGCAAAACACAAGTGAGCACTGGGAATCTCTCTGCAGGGCTGGTGAGAGGATAACTGCCTTAACTTCTGGAGGTGAAATTCGGCAATACCTAAAATGTTGAAGGTAGGGCCAGCCAAATAGCTTACCAGATTAAAATGCCTGCAAGCAGGCGCAAGGGCCAGGGGTTTGATCCCTGAACTGCAGATCACTATGAATCCAATCTAGCAGTGAGACCCTGAACACCTTGTAGCTCCTTCCCTAAAATAATAAGTAAATAATAAATAAATAAAATGTTGGAAGATACATGAACTTTGAGTCAACCATTCTGAAGCCGATCTGTTGAAAGTTCTTTTGCTCAGTCCAAATGGAAACCACAAATGAGGAATGTGCTGCTCTATCGGTGGCTTTGAGGACCCATGGCCTTCGGCCCTTAGCGCCATGGCACTTGACAGCTCCACCCTGCCCCCATCGGCCCCTTGGCAGCAGATGCTCCCAGCCCCCTTTGGCAGCTTTTCAGAGCAGCCCCAGCAGCATCTAGTCACTGCTGCCCATCTCTCTCATGATCTGTATTACTCTGAATACCAGAACCAGAGAAGGACTCAACCAAAAAAGAGAACTATTGGCCAACCTCTCTAATGAATGTAGATGCAAAAATCCTCAATAAAATACTAGAAAACAGAATGCAGCAAATCATCAAGATCATTATACATCATGATCAAGTGGAACTCATCCCAAGAATTCAAGGATGGTTTAATATATGCAAAACCATAAATGTAATACATCACATCAACAGAGCCAAAGACAAAAATCACACAATCATCTTAATAGATGCAGAAAATTTTTTGACAAAGTCCTACACTCATTCGTGATAAAAAGAACAATACAAAAAATCAGAATAGATGGTGTTGTGGTTTGTATCTAGTTGTCCCCCCAAAGCCTCATGTAAATCATGAGACTGTCAAGCTCGAGGCTCCAGGGGCAGAGCTTGAGGAGGCGTGGCCAAAAGAGGCCTGAACCATTAGACAGCACACACTGTCAGAGGTTCCCCACACACACACCAAGGAGGTGTTTTCTCACGGAGGTAATAGAGTGAAACATTCTGGACACAGCAGCGCCCCAGCCTCCCCTCCAGACCCTATAAAGTGGGGACAGAGTCTTAAAACTTCCAATAACTGTGAGCTAAATAAACCTTTCCTTCCGTAAGCTTGTGTGTCAGGTATTTGTCTCAGCAACCACAGAACAGTAACTAAGGCAGGTAGTCTTTATCTCAATCTGACAAAAGCCATCTATGAGAAACCAACATTATACTCAATGGACAAAAATTGAAAGCCTTCACTTTAAAATCAGAAACAAGACAAGGATGCCCACTGTCACTTCTCCTGTTCAATATAATTATGGAAACATTAGCAAGAGCAATTAGAAAAGAGAAATGAATAATGATTAGAACAGAAGAAGTGAAATTATCATTATTTGCAGATGACATAATGCTGTGCATAAAAGACCCCAAAAAACTCCACGAAGGGACTTGTATGTTTAACAATCAAGTTCAGTCATGTAGCAGGATACAAAGTTAACACTCAAAAATCAATAGCATTTGTTTACACAAACAATGAATGCACTGACAGAGAAATTATGGAAACCACGTTTTTCACAGTAACACCCCCAAAAGTGAAATACTTAGGACTCGATCTCACAAAAGAAGTAAAAGACTTATATAGCAAAAATGATAAACTTCTGGGAAAAAAAAAGAGATCAAAGAGGATTTCAGAAAAATGGAAAGAAGGGGCTGGGGAGATAGCTCCGAGGCACAAGTGCCTGCCTGGCAAGTGCAAGGTCGTGAGTTTGAACCCCAGTCCCGGAAAAAAAAAAAAGAAAGAAAAATGGAAAGATATTTCTTGCTCCCGGATAGGAAGAACCAACACTATGAGAACGGCCATACTCCCAAAATTGTTATACAGATTCAACGCAACCCCAATTAAAATATCGTAAGTAGCCCGCTCCTGTGAGTAACTTGGCTCCGTGGGCTCCACGTGCATGGCACACACTGGCCGCTCCCTCCCCACCCCCCACCCCACTGTCCCCACCGAAAAAAGTTAAGCTTGAAGAGGAGGGACAAGGGGAATGTGGACATGAAGAAGAGGAGCTGAGGAACCGGACCCCGGGAGCTGTTCCAGAACTTGTCTTGGACAATTGAGAGTCAAATGATGGAAAAACTGAGAGCTTAACAGCCGAATTTGCAAACTCATAGTTCCTCACTTTAAAACATGTATGCTTGCTGTCTATTTCAAATCTCCTCACATTTCTTAAATTGAAAAAGCTTGAGCTCAGCGACAATAAAATCTTCGGAGGTCAGAGCATGTTAGCAGAAAAACTTCCAAATCTCACACATCTAAACTTAAGTGGAGGGGCTGGAGAAATTGCTCAGTAGAATAAGCACTTGCCTGGCAAGCACAAGGGCCTAAGTTTGATCCCTGGTTCCACAAAAAAATTAAATAAAATAAGCTTAAGTGGAAATAAACTGAAAGCCAACAGCACCTTGGAACCTTTGAAAGAATTGGATTGTCTGAAAAGCCTGGATCTGTTCAATTGTGAGGTTACCAACCTGAATGACCACCGAGACAGTGTCTTCAAGCTTTTACCCCAACTAAGCTACCTGGACTGGGAAGTCCCAGTCCTCTGATGCAGAGGTGGATCGTGCACATTAAGAGGAGAGGATGAAGAAGGCGAAGATGCAAAGGATGAGGAAGATGAGGATGGTGAGGAGCAGGATTTTGATGAAGAGGATGAGGATGAAGATGTGGATGGGGATAAAGAAGAAGAAAGAAGAAGCAGAAGGAGAAGAAGAAGAATTTGGACATGATGCAGAAATTGATGAACAGGAAGAGGAGGATGCAGATGAGGACAAAAAGGAGGAAGGAAGCACAAAAGGTGAAAAGAGGAAGAGAAGCAGATGATGGAGAAGGTGACTAAGGCCCTAGATAACCTGTAAACACAGAACTGTTCAGTATTAGTTGGACTGCTCATGGATTTGGTAGCTTTTTTTTTTTTTTTTTTTTTTTTGGTTTTTTTTTTGGTTTTTTTTTAAAAGGTAGCTTTGATACAAACCCCAGGACGCCCACCTACCCAAAGAGCTGAAGAACAGTTGATTTCATCTCTCCTGTTAATCCACCACCATAGCCCCAGCAACACTGTAAGGCATTGTTAGGTCTTTGTGTAAGACTTGCTATTACATGGATAGCTGTGATTGGTGAGCCAACCATCTATTGCTACCAGTTACACTGAGATTGTAACAGCATTTTTACATCCTGTACAACAAAAAACTTTGTAAATAAAATTTTCACATTTTGAAACAAAATACTATGAGTATACCTCACAGATCTAGAAAAAAAAAAATCCTAAAATCACTGGAACCAGAGCCCAGCAGGATGGCTCAGTGACCTAAAGCGCCTGCTTGGGAAAGCTTGGGCAGCTGCAGGGACTGTGGTTTGATCCCCGGCACCACATGCTGCACCAGCCCTGCCCTCAGGGCAGGCTGAGCCGGCCATAAAAATAAACAAACAAACAACAGTTCTGAAACAAGAAAAATAAATAAATAAATAAATATTTTTTTAAAAAATCACTGGAACCAGAAGAGTGATAAAATCAGCACGATCTGGGGGGTGGGGGGGACCAGACCTGAGGGTCAATGAAGCAAATTAGAAGATGTAGACACAACTACAAGCACACTCAGCCACCTTATCTTTGACAAAGGGGCCAAACATGTTCCCTGGAAGCATAGCCTCTTTAATAAATGGTGCTGGAAAAACTGGCTTTCCACATGCCAAAGGCCTAAAGTAGTCCCATGCCTATCACCAGGCACAAAACTACAGTCAAGGTGGATCAAAGATTTAAATATTAAAATTGAAACACTAAATCTTCAGGAAGAAAAAGTAGGCAGAAACCTTAAGGACACAGGGGTAGGTAAAGAGTTCATGAAGAAAATCAAACTGCACAGGAAATACTTCTAAGGATCAACAATTGTGATCGCACCTTTTTGAAACGTTTGGGCCAGGGAGATAACTCAGGGGCACAAGTGCCTGCCTGGCAAGTGCAAGGAGCTGAGTTTGATTCCCAGTTCTGAAAAAAAAAACATGAAAAGTTTCTGCACATCAAAAGAAATTGCTAACTGAGTAAAAAGTAAATTGACAAAGTGGAGACAATCCTGGCACACTGTCCTTTGGATAAAGGACTCTATCTAGAACATATAAAGAATTTTTAAAACTTAGGCCTCCAAAATTCAAAGAACCAACTCAAAAATGGCCGTCTGAGATGAATACACACTTCACAAATGAAGAGACACAAATGGCAAATAAATATATGAAAAAATGTTCAATATCATTGGTCATTCAAGAGATTCAAGTTAGAACAACACTAAGATACCACCTTATGCCAGAAAAAAATGAGAGTCATCCAGAAGTTAACCAATAACTAATGCTGTAGAAGCTGTGGGTGGGGGGAGCCCTTCCCCTCTATTGTGGGATGCAGGCTGGTCCAACCATTATGCAAATCAACATGGAGATTCCTCAACAAGCTAGGATTGCAGGTCCCATTCAAGACAGCTATTCCTCTCCTTGATATTTTTCCAAAAGAAATGAAACCATCACACTACAGCAATATATGTGCACCCAAGTTTATAGTAGTGCAGTTTGTCATAGCTAAATCTTGGAAACAACCCAAATGCTGACCAACTAGGGAATGGATAAAAAAAAGATATGGTATTTTTACACAATGGAGTATCATTCAGCTATAAGAAAGATAAGTATGAGGCTTCTGTAGATAAATGGATGCAGCTAGAGACTATATTGGTAAATGCAATAAATCACATCCACATGTGCAAACATCATCTCACTGGTACCAGGAGCTGAAAGAGTGATGAAAGTATAAAAGACTCAATTTGAGGTTATTGAGAAAGGGAAGGAAGTTGTTCAATGGGAAGGAAAAATTGGGATGAGGAAAAGAAACAATGAAAGAAGGAAAAGAAATATACTTAGGTATATATGCAAAATAGTTCAGACAATTGCACTATATATATTTCAGCTGGTCTTTTGAAAGCAGTTAATGCTTAAAATTTTATCATTTTTTTACTCTCTACTCTTTTCTCTCCTTTTTTCTCTTTTGAATTTCTTCTAATTTCTTTGTTATCATTTTGTTTTCTTTATATCTGGTACTCTGAACAACTAATTTGAAGACAGCTTCCTGTAATGCAGCAGCAATTATTGAACTCATATTACTTTTTTTAGTGAAACCTTGTATCACTTCTAATTTTTTTTTCTATCACTATTTTATGTTCTTTAAAAATAAAGATAGAAAATACAAAAGAGTGGCCAGGGGAGTGATACAGGATAGCTCTGAGTTTCAAGGAGACAGGTATCTCTTGGAGTGGCTGCAGGGCATCTAGAAGGGCCCCCCGAGATGACAGCTCTCCTATCTCCAGGAAAGCATGGGCTGGATTCATGACTATCACTAATTCTCAGGAGTCTTTACAGGGCCAGCCATGATGAGCCCCTAGGGTTGAGGGGTTTGGGGAATTTCAACAATGGGCCGCAACACCTCTGTCATCTTTGTCCTACTAAGACGTGTCTCTACTGCTTCTCAGAGGTGACAGCAGGAGGAGCATTACTGCTGTCACCTGAGCTCCATCTCCTGTCAGCGTGGCCTAAAGGGAAGCTGCCAGAGGAACAGCAGAGTTGGCAGAGGCAAGGAGAAGCTGGGCCAGCTGCCCCAGGCCACGCTGAAAGTGGCACAGAAACAAGGAGGAGGGGTGTGAGAACTGCCAGTCAGATCATTCCCCCTCTGACTCTGTCTGTCTGTCTGTCTCATTTCCTCCCTCCTTCCCTCCCTCTCTCTCTGCTTTTCTCCCTCCCTGACCAATCACCAAGAGGCAGCCCACTCCACCAATTCCTTTCTCCCATGATGCTCTGCTTTACCTCAGGCCCAGAAACAAGGGAGCCAAGCAACCAGGGACTGAAACTAAACCAAGATAAATCTTTCCTTCTTCAAGTTGTTTTTCTCAGTTATTTTACCACAGTGACAGAAACCTGACAAACACAAAAGAGTTAACAATGGCAGCAGCCTGGGGAATGCTGGGTCCCTTTATATGTCTGTCCCATGGGATCCTCCCTAACATGGGATATCGATGCCAATGATAACTAGGGCACAGGTGGGAAAACTGGGGCTTGTAAAGGTGGAGTCACTACCAAAGGAAGCATGGCTGAGAAGCGCTGGGCTGAGATGCCTGGAACCCAGATCCCTCTGGCAATGGTCGCTGCTCTTTCCATGGGACCCACTTGGTGCTGTAGGGATCTGGAGGGGCTCTGTGAAGAGTGGCTGTGGAGACAAGTCCAGGAGGTTATGGAAGAGTCAGCCAGTAGAGGAGCCTCACAGAGGAGAGGCGTGGCTTGGGCCCAGTGAAGTTGGCACCCATAGGGTTTGGGGCCACTGAGTGGGACAAGAGGAAGCTCAGCCTGCATTACACAGCCCAGCAGGTGACCAGGCCTGTACCCAGTTACTGACCATCAAACACGGAACGGCTGCACTTGTGGTTGGACACTGCCAGAGCACAGGCTGCCTGTGGAGAAAGAGTGACAGCCGGGCAACTACAACAGCCACACAACCTCCACTGTTCTCTAGATGAAAACCTCCAGGAATACTGATGATGTATTTGTAAGTGGAAAGCATTAAGGAACAGAACAGTACAGTATGCATGGTACATCACCATTGACAGTTTTCTCTGGAAGAAGGAGGAAGGACCCGATTTCATGGCAGGCAGCACATAGACAAGCCATCTGCACCTGTCCCCCAAGTCCTGCCTCTTCCTGGGCGTACAGAGCCCACATTCCCCCGTGGTTCAGTCGGAGCCACGTCACTAGCCTCAGGCACTGGACAGTGGTGGAAGTGACGCCGGTGTCTCCAGGCCAGGCCAGGCCAGGCCAAGGCAGTCCTGTGAGATCCTCCATTCTCTCTGGCCCTCTCATAAAGCTGGAGTGAAGCAGTGCAGGTTGGGAAGATACTTGATGGAAGGAGAGAGACATCCAGCAACAATGTGGGGGCCGGGACCAGGCAGCGGAGAGAAAATGCGCTGAAGCATCCCTGGCCCTCACAAGCAAGGCAGCCTGCAGTGTGACAAGCAGATCTGGCTATGCTTGTGACAGCAGCAGACAAGACAACCTCACCGGTACAAAGGGAGAAACTCTTTGCTGCATATTTTTTCCTTTACGTTTTGTACCATTTGCATGTATTATACATTTAAAAATACAATTGAAAGAAGAAAGCATTTCCTGTTTCCCTATGCACATATATTGCAATCCAACTCTGCCCTGGCTTGCAGGGCTCCAGAGCCCCTCCTGCTGACCCCTCCACCTGCAGGCTTATCCCCTGACTCCGGCAGACCCTGTTCTGGCTGCTTCCTCAGCTTATGGTGCTCACCACATGACCTTCACCCATATGGCTCCTTCGCATTCAAGTGGCAACAGTAAGGGCATCTGACCAGTTTCTAGAGCATCCTGTCCTGTGGTCCTGTTTCTCCTTTCTGACATTTTTATTGCTCATTGATTTCTGGCCTTTGTCTTCTTCGTAGTGCTAGCTCCACTAAGCAATCATCTCATCTGTTTTGTTCATGCTGTACACCCAGCACTTAGAATAGTGTCCACTCTCTGTAAGTACTCAATAAAGCTTTATTGAATAGATGGGACAATTTGATGGTGGGTGGATGGATGGATGGATGGATGGGATGGATGGATGGATGGGATGGGAGGGGATGGATGGATGAATAGATGGACTGGACTGATGACTGGATGTATGTATGGATGGATTGAATTTGATTCATGAATTGATAGATTGGATTAGATTGGATTGGAGGGAATTGGGATGGATAGATGGATTGATCAAATTTTATTCATGAATGGATGGTTTGTATTTGATTAGATTGGCTTGGACAGATGGATGGGTGAGTGGGTGGATGGATGGATGGATGGATGGATGGATGGGTGAATGGGTGGGATGGGATGGGATGGATAAATGGACTGGACTGATGAGTGAATAGATGAATGGACTGAATTGGATTCATGAATGGATAAACTGGATTGGATTAGACTAGATTAGATGGATGATGAATGAGTGGATGGATAGATGGGTGGATGGGTAGATGGATGAATTAGATGGATTTCTAGATTTCTAATAAATGCTTTAAAAGTCAAGTTTGGCTCTTGGCTCACACCCATGAGGTCATCTATTAGGCATCTCGTTAGAAGCCTTATTTCTACCTTTCTCTCCACACGGCTTCTCTCAGAACTAACATGTTCTTACAAGAGGCCTTTGTGCCTCTAGGCCCAGCCAACTAGCTGAATAGGGAGTGAGCTGGGCCAATGAGCCCCTTTCCTAACATCTCGGAGTTGAGAAGAATAGAAATCCACACGGAAGGAGTCATGGTGGGGGTGCTACTAGACTCAGAGCTTTCAGTGCAGGCTGGAGATGCTGAGAACACCTCTGAAAGGACACGGACGAGCAGCTCCCAACAGCAGCCAGCCGGGCGAACAGCATGGCCAGACTGCTGCTCGGGCTCTGCTGACCTGCAGCCCTTCCTCTCATCAAAAGCCCCTTGGCTCTGTATCCTCCATTTCCTCCCCAGACTCCTTTGTTCCCACATCCTACCACAGCCAGTGGCAAAACACTCACAGCCACCTAGTGGTGATTCTGAGAATAAGACCGAGGCTGGAGCCTTGTGCACCCAGAGCCCAGGGTTGCTGGGGAGGAACAAGGAAAGGCCAGGCCTAGACCTGCAGCTGAGGGAGCAGAGGTACATGGGGCAAGCCTCAGGTACAGGGGCAAGCCTGGCTGCCAGGAGACCCTGACGGCAGAGCAACTGCCAGAGAGAAGCAACCCTGCCTCGCTGTCTGCCCTGGGCACAGGACTGCAGACCCAAGTGCTCACGGCCTCCCTGGCTCCTTTCAAAGGAGGTATCCACCTCAAACCCCTTTGCCCACCCCAAAACCCATGGCAGAAGCAGCTTGTGCTCTGCTATCTGTCCATAGCCTGCTGTTTGTGACCACACACACGCGCGCGTGCGCATGCGCCCAGCTCCCTCTGAACACTGTCCTCCCCCAGAGGATCCTAACTATGCACTGGCCAATCTGGCCAGAAGCCAGAAGCCAAGCTGCTCTCCCCACCAGGTGAGGCTGCAGCCCCCTGTCCTAAAATCCCCACAAACAGGCTTCTTCCTGGCCCTCCATGTGGCTGTCCGGCCTAACCCTGGCCCCAGGGAGGACCCTGCTAGAGTGTCCCAGCATTGCTCCCTGTGCAGCTCAGAGACACCCAGCCAGCGCTCCTGCCCAGCTGCAGTCTCTGTTGATCCTGCCCTCTCTGGGCACTTCGAACCTTCACAGGGCATGAAGCCCACCCAGAAGGCTGGCATCAGAGAAGCCCCACAGGGGGCCTCAGATTATCCTGCCAATGACAGAGGGAGCTCCAAACAGGATATTTGTCTCCAGAGAGAATATCATGGGCCTGGGCACAGTGAGAGTTGGTTGCGAAAGGGCAGACGAGCCCCCAGCCCTTCACAGGGGCCATTCTCTCTTCACAGGAGCCCAGGGAGCTGTGAGCCCTGGAGTGGGGGCACATGCGGGGGTGCGCAGCCTCCCAGACAGGAAAGTACAGTGCTTCTACGTGCTTGCATCTGCAATCCAAGCAAGATCTAAATCACTGTTCTCAAAGAAAAATGTTCATCTTCATTTATAATTAAAGAAATACAAATTCAAATCGATGAGCTATTTTTCATCTGTCTCGGTGGCATTCATCTGTGCTTTCCTTTAGACTCCCCTAGGAAGGACCAGGGAGATACCTCAGAGGAATAAGCGCTCGCCTGACAAGCACAGGGCCCACAGTCCTGAGTTCAATCCCTGGTACCACAAAAGAAAGAGAGAGAGAGAGAAAGAAAGACAGACTTGCGTAGGAAAAAAGCTTTAAGTGCCAGTCCAGTTGCCATGTCCGCCCCCCACCCCCCCCACACACACACTGCACACACAGGCACTTTGGTCACATTCTGCTCTAATCCATCTGTGATACAGATCATGACATAGGAATTGGCAATTTCAGAAAGGTCCCCCTGGGGTGACTCTAACTTCAGGCAACACTGAGAACCAGTGGCCTCACCGACTGGCAAAGAGCAAAACCTTCCATGCCATCTCACCTATTCTAGGCTGGAGTACAAACTGGTTAAAAAGTTCTTTGGAGAGCATTCTGGCAATGCATGCCAAGGCTCAGAATGCCAATGCCCCTTGGCCAACAATCCCACTCCTAAGAATTCAGCAGACCTTGCCCCAGCATGTGAAGCCAAATTTTCACTGCCTGTTGCTCCTAATAAGCCCAAGGCTGCAATGAGCTCAGACAGCCCCCGTGATGAATGGTTAAATCAAGCATGGTATATTCACCTAAGAGAATATTATGTGGCCAGTACAACACACTTCAGGCATCTCTCTGTGAGTTCAAGGAGCAGGCTCCAAATATCCCTGCTAAGCGCCAATCAGGAGTTTAGCACGGAGCACAGCTGTTGGACACACGCATGCGCGTCTCTATTTGGATACAGATACAGAAGCTCTGGAGGGATGTGCATGGCTAAAACCACTTAAACAGTTATTGCCTTGGGGGAGAAAACTTGGGAATTAGGCTGCAGGAAGGGAGCCGCAGTTCCCACACACACACACTGCATTGTTTAAATTGTTGTCATGAATATTTATTGGTTTCTCGAAAAAAATATTAAGAATGTTCAACAGAGGAAGGAGAAAAGGGAAGACCAGGCAGCTACTTGGCTCGGATTCCGACAGGAGAGGATGACAGAGGGGGTGGGATCCTCCCAGAGCCCCACAGGGCTTCAGTGTGGGGGCCCGGGAGGCACGTTAAGTGCCTCCACCTCAGGTCAACCTCTGGAGAGATAGCAGGGTGCAGTATCTTGCTTGAAAGGGTAGCAAGCGAGGCGACAGGGCTGCAAGCAAAGCTCTTCCTTGGGCCACATGGGGGCACCATTCTTGTAGTTCATTTGTCTTGGTTACTCTTGCCTCATTGTTGGGACAGAAAATACCCAACACCCAAAATGAAGGAAAGAAAGGTTTATTTAGCTCACAGTTAGTGGAGGTTTCAGTTCATACTCGGCTGGCTCAAGGCAGAGCGGCTCATGGCAGAGGGCAGCCGTTCATGCTGGCGGAAGTGAGGAAAGGCAGCAAGAGCGCAAAGCGAGGAGCCACAGCGGAGAGCCAGCCTCTTTCCCTCCTTTATGTGGCACGCAGGCTGCGGGTCCCAGGAGCTCACATCCCTAAGCCCAGACCTGGGTCACGGATCAATCAAAAACTCTAGAAGCCTGTCCCATGACTGCACAGGGCTTTTGGGGGTCATCACACAACCCGTAACGGTATTTTAAGGATACGCCCCAAAAGCATCTTTAGAAAAAACATCTGCAACACGGCACAAACTGGAAACCAAACAAGACACTGTACATCCGTCTCTGCTCAAACCCAGAAAACCAAAGCTCCCTCAACCAAACAAGATCCTGGACAGCCAGCCAGACAGCTCGGACTGCAACATCCTGTAAATATCGCCCTCTTGTGGTGCACAGGTGAACTGCGCAACGGTCCACAATCAGGCAGTTTAAGGTATTCAGAACGGGAGAAGAGAAAAACACAGTTAAATTTTGAAATGAAAACAAGCACTAACTGAGAAAAAGACAGATCCTAATGCAAAATAAGTATCTTAACTATAGCTTATGAACTGGCTCCTAGGTAACTCTTCCCCAAAATACAAAAGCTTGGTTTCTTTCTCCGACACAGTAAAGAAGAGATCCCTGCAGTCACTAGGCTGTAAATGTGACATTCTTGGGAAGATTTCTCCAGACTCTCTGTAGGTACATTTGCACCGAGGTTTATGCAAATTCATAGTCATGTATTACTTTTGCCTGTTCTTGTTTCTGTCTCGATATATATTGTGAACGCCTGGACTCTGAACACAAATAACACTATTATTTTTAATGTTTTAAATCATTTAAGTCATAAGAAAAATATACCTACTGATAAAGCCACACAGGTGAGAGAAGCCACACATTAGTAGTGAATTGGCTGGGTCAGCCGTGGTCCAGTGCAAATAATCCGTGGGATATTAGGTGCCTACTAATCTAATGGGCTGGTGTGGCCAAATATCTGGTACACCTTGTAAAGAAATAAAATTATATTAGAAAATTATGTGCATCTAATACCCTGATTTATCTCAAAAAGAATATTCATATATTTTATGTATCTTCTATCTATACACACACAGGAAAAAGTGCACCTTTAAGAATGGGGGGGCCAGCAAGATAGCTCAGTGCACTAAAGCGCCTGCTTAGGCAAGCTTAGGCAACTGCTGGGACTGCAGTTTAATCCATAGCACCACATGCTGCCAGCCCCACCCCAAAGGCAGGTTGAGACAGCCATAACATAAATAAATAAATGAATAAATAAATAAATAAATAAATAAATAGTTTTAAAAAAGAGTAGTCTACATGGGCTGGGGAGTTAGCCCAGTGGTCTAAGCACCTGCCTGGCAAGTGCAAGGACCTGGGTTTAATCCTCAGTACTGCATGT
Organism: Myocastor coypus; assembly: GCA_004027025.1. Classification (NCBI taxonomy): domain Eukaryota; kingdom Metazoa; phylum Chordata; class Mammalia; order Rodentia; family Myocastoridae; genus Myocastor; species Myocastor coypus. The sequence goes on from PVJA010001339.1 coordinate 72,730, forward strand.
CATGCAGACCCCAGGACCCTGGCTGTGCTGTGCTGGCCACTGAAACTGGATGTGGTGGTGCATGCCTGTAATCCCAGTGCTGGGGAGGCTGAGACAAGAGCATCACTATGAGTCTAAGCTGCATAGCAAGGCACTGGACCAAATAAATACAGGAAAAACTAGTCGAAAAACTCTCTTAGGAAATAGTATTGAAACAATAAGACTTCAATTCCCAGTTCTGAAGACAGAGCAAAAGCTTTGCTTTCACTTATTCTCTGTACTGTACAATTTGGAAAAACATCATGATGCTCCAAAGCCTGGATGCACCAGGTCTTTTTAAGCAATCTCCTGTTGGCGAACTCTCGGAGCTGTTCATGGCTTCTGCCCTGGGGCCAAGGCCACACTGCCACCTCACACACAAGCACTATGCCCTTGTCTGATCATCTTCCCAGGTAAATACCTAAGTGCGGAACTCTGTGCATGACCTATGACACTGTGCACCACCATCCAGCACTGGGACTCTGACCTGGTGCCCACTGGGGTTCGGAAGTGCCCAACCCCTGTTTTTAGGTGGACATGACCTTGCCCCTGACCATTCTGTGTCTCTGGAGATCTGCTCCTCTGGACTACAGGTCAAGGTCATCAGGTCTTGTCTACCCAGATGTCTCTGTAATGTCTGACTTCCATTTCTGACTCCATCTCCACCCACGGCCACCCTCACACTCCTCCACTGGGCCCTGTGAGCCCTTTCTGCCGGGCCCTGTTCCCCCCTTGCCCTCCCTGCCACAGCCAACCCAGCTTGTGGTTCATGACACTCCAAGCATATGGCATACCCAGGACCTTTGCACATGCTGTTCCTTCTGCTGAACACTGATCCTCTAAATAGGCACAGCCTCTTTCTCTTGCTTTGCCCATGTCTCAGATCAAATGTTTGGCTTCTCCAAGAAGGCTTCCTGGCCACCCTACTGTGAAAGGCACTCTCAGTTCCCACACACTATCCATTAACAGCCCCAGGATTGTACCTGAGAGCTGACCAGATAGTTCAGCAGTCTAAAGCTCCTGTTTAGATAGAGCACAGCAGCGGGGATTCGATCCCTGAGCCTGCCATGCCAACCTTGCCCCTGGGGCACGCTGAGACAGCAATTGAGACTGGGCACGCTGGTGCACACCTGTAATCACTGTTCTTAAGGGGCTGAAAACGGGAGGATCACTGTACCCACTGGAGGCTGTATGTACTGAGACCCTGAACACCCTTATAGATCCTGTAGGCCCTGTACTAAATGCACACACACACACAAAAAAACCTACCTGATATTATCTACCTGTTCAGTTGCTTTTGCCATTCTGCCCTCAGTAAGCTATAAACCATCAACTTCACAGGAGAGGGAGGCCATCTCGCCTATGCTACGACCACAGCACTCAGCACGGGCCTGTCCAATGGAAGGGTTCTAGCAGCTGCCCGAGAATGTCAGGTGGCATGAAACTGTCCTTTGCCCAGACAGATCTTTATCAAGAAAACTAGACAGAACCCCTTTAATGCAAGAATTTGGGAGAAAAATTGCAAATAGGTTATTATTCACGAGCGGAAAAAATACCTTCCCTCCAAACCAGAGCAGCTTGTCTACCCAAAGCACTCACTTCTTCAGAGAAAAGCAGAAAGGTTAATATCGCCCCGTCAGAGTAAAGGAGCCAATTAGTGCAACTGTGATTCAGAACAAGAATAGAGGTTAATTGCTTGGAGTCCACACGTCTCAAACGCCTAATGCTATATCATTATTTTTTAGCTACATATTATTCATTTCATACACTTAAGTGTTCCACCTTATTACTAATTAGTAATTCCTTATCCTCAAATTTTACCCAATTCAGGCTGTCATCATAGGGTCTCCTCAGCCCTTGTTCTTCCAAAGATACAGCAAAATCTGTGAGAAGAGCTTGGCAACTCCTGCTCCCTGCTCCCACTTCGACCCCCACTGAGGCTCCCAGGGTACCCCTCTGCTCTGCTGTGGGCATGGGATGGGCTACAGGATCTTCTGCCTCCTCCCCAGGGGCCTCAGCACCTCTGTGTCCTGGACACAAGTCTGGGCTTCACCATTCTTTTTCTGAATAAAAGATGCAAATTCTTCCTAGTCAGGTGGCTTTGTTCTTTTGAAAAGAACCCATAACTTGGTACCTTGGAAAGGGCAACTCAGCAGATCAGTATTTCCTGGCAAGAGGATCCTCCTAGTAATGAGAAGAAAATAACAGCCAAATGTCCCTTTTGAGTATCTGTAGGTCCAACACAGTGCCAATGAATTTTGATATGTAATTTAAGCCATAGGAAGCCACATGCACGCATGTACACAGAGCATTTGGACACTTCAGTGGAACGACCCGAAGCCAGGCCTGGGGCTGCAACTACAGGCATGGAGTCCACAGAACAGCTGCTTTGCCCTTCAGATTCTTCTTCCATGATCTTAAGCCACTAATCTCTGTGCTCTTTCCCACTCTCGCAGCTTGCAGAATGGTCAAGTACCCAGGACACCTCCAGGGTATTTTTGGCTGGTCTACTGGAAATTAAAATTACCTCCTTCCCTCTCCTTGTGGGAGAGCCATGAGTAAGTATACGAAGAATACAAAACAAGTTGGTGCCCCAATCCCACCTTGAGCTTGCTGGAAGGCAGCAATCCGCATGCCTAACAGAGGATACCGTGCCCGGGCTCAGCTGCCTACTGAGAGCTCACTGTGGAGATCCGCTGCTTCTGCCTCCTCAGGGCTGAGTAGGGCTGCTTCTGCTGGAATGAGTGGTGGAGTGGTTCCTCCTTTTCTGGAATTAACAGTCATGGATTATAAGCCAATTATGTTTACCCAGTAGCAATCCTACCCTAGAGATTTCATGCAAGGAACAAAATCTATAAGAAGGGCCCAAACAACATTTTGATAAAGAACCAAACAGAAATTTTACAGCTGGAGAGCACAGTAACTAAGGTGAAAAGCCTCCTAGCTAAGAGATTTGGTGACTGGAAGGCGGATCTGAATGAACTGTCTGTCAGGGGACAAGAGTTAGAAAGCATGAAAGAAGCTTAGGAGACAAAGAGCGTCAACTCAGGAGCAGTGGGAGAAAACAGCGAATAAGCCGAGATAATGCAAGAAGACCCAGGGCTGGGGCAGCCTCCAGAACTGACCGAAACCATCAACCCCTACGATCAAAACCGAAGTGCAAGGCACGAAAACCAAAAAGAAAGCCACACCTGACACAGCACAGTGAAGCTGCAGAACGGTGCAATTAAAGGGCGGATTTCAAATGCAATCCAAAAGGCTAAATCTACAATGTAATCAAGACATCAACCTGAAGCTGTAGCAACTGGCAGGAAGGGAGTCAGAGACAGGCTCCTGCTCCCGCCATTAAAGGGACTCAGCGGCCAGAGACCAGAAGAAAAGACGATGACAGGGTAGGGCCCTGGTTACAGCACACGCAATGGACAGGCAGGACAAGCGGCCCGGAAAAGCCTGAAACAACAGTAACAATTTGAGCCAGCAGGGGTAAGTTAGGTGAATCAGTTTTGTGCTTAGTGACAAAGACATATGTAATAGAAGTAGGCAGATACACCACGTTTTTGTTTCTTTTTCCTATTTTCTTTCTTAAACAGCTGGAGAGAACTCCAGCTGCAGAAAACTAATCCCACTCTCCAAATCCAGAGAGTAAGATCAGACTCAAACCCAGCACAAACCCACCTGCCTTGGCTAACGTGCACATCCTGGGATCAGACTTCGACCTACCATAGGACTACGACACTAGTGGAGTCTCACTGCTTTTTTTTTTTTTTTTTTTCTCTGACTGATAAGCTTTTCCTTACCTTGGTTGTTTACTGGATAAGTATTTTTGTTTTAGTTGTTTATTTTTATTTTCATTGTTGTTCTTTCTGTTTTTCCCTCTGTTCTGGTTTTGCTTTGGTTTGTTTTTCTTTCTGTATGTTTATTTTTTTATATGTGATTATTTTTCTTTCCAGTTTTTTATCTCTTTTTCTTTTCCTTTTCATTTCTACCTTCTTCTCCCTCTTGTGCATAATCTAGACTGTGGAACTTCCCCTTCGCATTCTTCCATTCATTCTTTCATCAATTACCTTATAAAGCAATTACCATGCTTGCCTTTATAAGACTTTCACACATGTAAGCATTATCTCTTCCCATTTCTGGCTTCACATCAGTACTCCCAGGCTTTCTCTCCTGTATCCTACAATTACAAAACTGGGCTTATCATCCTACTCCCACCAAATTTGCTTCTGCTCTATTTAGCCCCACCCGCATCCACATCCTAGCACCTGGCCCTCTTCAGCCTCTCCATAACAGTGTAAGATCACTCTACTAAGTGGAAAAACATTGTATACAGGTTCATGATATAAGTTGGATTGTATCACATATCTACTTGCTCCTACAGTTAAAGATGTCAGGCTAATAGTTACCACAGCTTGCAAGTAGCCATGCTGTGCCTAAGTCTATTGTTACTGCTAACTGTACTACTTTAAACAGGATGCCATATCTATCATAATCAGTGTTTTCTTGCCAGTATAACAATACTGAGATTATACGGAGTCATACCCATCACCATGGTCCAGTACTAAAGGAATAAGTCTTGAGTCAATATTATAGCCACTCCACATTCTTAATATATTGGGACCATAGGTTCTTGGGATATACAGAAAGACCAAGAACCAGTAATATGTAGAAGACATCCTTGAGAAACTGACATAACCTAGGAAATCTTCAACAACAGGGATAAAGCTATCTAACCTAAGAATCTACAAGCATCATGACAGAAAACAAAATAAAATTAAAAATAGAATGACAAGCACAAAAGGCAAAATGCAACCCCAAATACCCAGCCCACCCATGAAAAATTCAGAACACAAAGCAAGAAAGAAAATTAGAAGCCAATCACTGGAACATTCTGAAATAATAGCAGCAGAAGTAAAAAACAAATAGAAGAGTCCACAGAAAAAAGTAAAATCTAGGGTATAAAAAGAAAATAGCAATCAAAACAAAAGAAATTAAAGCAGGCACAAATTAAAAAAAAAAAAAGTAGAAGCCAGGAAAACGATGGAAGCCATGAATGCCCAACATAAACAAAAAATTGAATCAGTGAAATAGACCCACAAAGAAATCCAGGAGATTAATACTCTATTGAAAGTACACACAACAGGTTGAATGAAGGTGAGGATAGACTATCAGACCTAGAATATAGGAATGTAACTGGATGAGAAAGACATCTTAAAACTAACAAGAGACCATGAAAAATTGTCTTGGTTACTCTTCTCAAATTGCTGAGACAAATACCCAACACCGAAAAGGAAGTAAGGAAAGCTTTATTCAGCTCACAGTTAGTGGAGGTTTCAGTCCATACTCAGCTGGCTCCAGGGCAGGGCAGCACATGGTAGAGAGCAACTATTCATGGAGTCAGCAGAGAGCAGAGAGCAAAAGGGAGGAGTAAGAGCAAGAAAAGGCAAAAGAGAGCAAGTCTGTCTCCCTTATGCTCCATTCAGGCTATTTGCTCCAGGCTGGGTATAGCACTCACACCCTTAGTCACAGTGGGTCATGAGTTAATCGGAAATTCTAGAAGTCTGCCCTATGACTGCATGAGGCTTTGGGGGACACCTAGACACAGACCATAACAAAAATTAATCCAGCAGTTACAAGATGAAGCAAAGAAGAACAGCATAAGATTTTCTAAAGTCACTAAAAAAGTTGCAGACAGGGAAAAAGCCATTAACAACTTCTTATTAGAAATAAGGGCTAGAAACTTCCCAAACATATAAAGAATTTTTCATATAAGTAGGTGAAGCATGTAGCACCCCAAATAGCCATGACCAAAATAAATCTACACCAAGGCATATAATAATCAAGATTCTAGAAATTCACCACAAGAATAAATATTAAAAGCAGCTGGAGAAAATAAACAAATCACCTGTAAAGGAAAGCCCATCAAAATCACAGCAGACTCCTCAACACAGCCCTCAAATCAAGGAGAGCCTATAGTGAGATATTTCAAACCCTAAAAGTAAACAGACTTTAACCTAGCTTGATGTGCCTGCAAAAACTATCTTTCAGAGTCAACAGAGAAATAAGGCACACCCATGACCAAGAACAGCTAAAGAAATTCATGACTACCAAACCAGCTCTACAGAATGCTCTGAAAATGCTCTGAAAAATATATTAGAAAGAGATAATGAAGATCACAAACACACAAACACCAATAGAAATAAACTGTCAAGCAGGGCAAGCAATTAAACAGAGGAGAAAGATAGAACCAACAACAGGAAAGTAACATGAAAAAACTTAGCCAGTAAATATCAGTTAGAACCATCAATGTAAATGGTCTCAACTCACCAATCAAAAGAAACAGACTGGCAGAATGGATCAATAAACAAGCTCCATCAATATGCTGCATTGAATAAACACATTTAACCCATAAAGAAATTCATAAGTTAAAACTCAAAGAATGGAAAATAAAATTCCATTCAGGGCCAGGGGGATAGCTCAGCAGTATGAGTGCCTGGCTGGCAAGCACAAGGATCTGAGTTAAACCCCTAGTAAAAAATAAATAAATAAATAAAATAAAAAATAAAACCATGTGTAATAGGAACTCAGAAAAAAGCAAAAGGCTGCTGTTCTACTTGCAGACAGTACAAACTTTAAGTCAAAACTCATCAAAAGAGACACAGAAGGCCACTACATGCTTGTTTAAAGAAAACTTGAAGAAGGGATAACAACTGTAAATATATATGCACCAAACACTGACACACCCAAGTACATAAAATAAATATTAACAGACATGAATAACCAAATAAGCACAAACGTAATTTCAAGGGAGGGGTTTAATACACCACTCTCACAAATAGATCAAGTAGACAAAAAGAAAAAAATCCACAAAGAAATGTCAGAATTAAGTCAAGTCTGTGAAAAAATGGATTTGGTAGATGCCTACAGAGTGCTCTACCCCAAAATATCAGAATTTACATCTTCTCAGTTGCACATAGAATGTTCTCCAGAATAAACCACAAACTAGCCCACAAAAATGTGCTTAAATACATGTAAAAGAACAACAACCACAAAAAGAAACCTTTCCTGACGTACTATCCGACCATAGCACAATGAAACTGGAAATCAATGACAAAAGGAATCACAAAACGTACACAAATACATGGAAATTAAATAATAGAAAGGCCAGGAATGGAGTTCAGGGGCACAAGTGCCTGCCTGGCAAGCACAAGGTCCTGAGTTTGATTCCCAGTACCAAATTATAATAATAATTGCTACTGAACAACCAATGGGTTGGGGCCCGGCAGGATGGCTCAGCGGTCTAAAGCGCCTGCTTAGGAAAGCTCAGGCGGCTGCAGGGACCGCGGTTCAATCCCCGGCACCACATGCTGCGCCAGTCCTGCCCTCTGGGCGGGCTGAGCCGGCCATATAAATGAGTGAATAAACAAATAAAGGTTCTGAAACAAGAAAAAAATAAATAAATAAAATAAAATAAAATCTTAAAAAAAAAAAAAAAAAACCAATGGGTCACAGAGGAAACTGAAATTAAATTACACAGTATGCACAATTAAATGATAATGCTGATACAATATACTGAAACTTATGGAACACAATAAAAGTAGTCCTAAGAGGAAAATGTATAGCCATAAACTCTAACATCAAGAAAACAGAATGTGCTCAAATAAACAACCTATTGTCGAACCTCAAAAAATAAAGAACAATTAAACCCCAAGCTCATACAAGAGAGATTTTAGAGAAGAAACTGATGCAATTGAGACTAAAAAAAAAAAAAGAAATACAATCAATAAATTGAAAAGTTGGTTCTTTGAAAGAAGAAATAAAACTGATAAGCCATTAGCCAATATCATCAAAAAGAAAAAACACAAATTCAAGCAATTAAGAATAAAAAGGGGGAAATCACAACAGATTCTACAGAAATTCAGAAGATAATCAATACCTACTATGATAACATATATTCTAATAAAATAGAAGAAAACAAGAAATGGATAGACTCCTAGACACAATCTAATTATCAAAACTAAATCAAGAAGATATAAAAATTCTACATAACTCAATATCAGCCAATGAAATTGAAAAATGTTAAAAATGTACCCCCCCAAAAAAGGCCAGGTACTTACTGATAGATTCACAGTTGAATTCTATATAAGAAATTTAGAGAAGAATTAGTGCCACTAATGTGGAAACTCTTTAATGAAAGTGAAAGGGAAGCAACATTTCTAAAATCATTTCTGGAGGCAAGTATTACTCTGATTACAAAATCAGAGAGGAATCCAACCAATAAAGAAAACTGCAGGCCAATTTCACTAATGAACATAGACACAAAACCCCTAACAAGATACTGGTAAACAGATTGCAGAAAATCACCAAGAGCATTATACACCATGATCAAGTTAGATTCATCCCAGGGATGCAGGGATGGTTCATCATATGAAAAAAAAAAAAAAAAAAAAAATCACAATACACCATATTAATAAAACCGAAGACAAAATTTTTATGATTATCTCAATAGACTCAGGAAAAGCATTTGGCCAAGTCTAACACCCATTCATGATAAAAGCCCACAGAAACTTGGAATAGAAGGGGGTTTTATCTTAATTGGACAAAAGTCATTTATAACAAACCAAGTGGTAACATCATAATAAACTGTCAAAAACTGAAAGCTTTCACTTTAAAGTCACATACAAGAGGAGGATATTTCTGGGGATATAGCTCCTAGCACAGTGCCTGGTGGCAAGTGCAAGGTCCTGAGTTTGATTCCTGGGGGCAAAAAAAAGGCAAGGATACCCACCACCACCTCTCCTACTCAATATAGTTCTGGAAACATTAATCAGAGAAATTAGATAGAAGAAAGAAATAAAGGGAATAAGGATAGGAAAGGAAGAAGTTAAATATCATTATCTGCAGATGACGTGATACTCTACATAGAAGCCCTCCATTGAGAGGCTGCAAACAGGTGATCACTTTCAGTCCAATCTAGTAGTGAGACCCTGAGCACCCTGTAGATCCTTCCCTAAAATACAAAAAAAAAAGCCCTCTGAAAGCCTTACCAAAAGACTTATAGATTTAACAACCAAATTTAGTAGCATACATGGATACAAAGTCAACACTGGAAAATCAATATCATCCCTGTAGACAAGCAACAAACTCACAGAGAAAAAAAAATCAGGGAAATCACATCCTTCACAATGGCATCTAAAAAATGAAATACTTCGGAATCAATCTAACAAGGAATGTGAAGGATCTGTACAGTGAAAATTATAGTATCCTAAAAAAAAAAGATATCAAAAAACAGAAAGACATCCCTTACTCATTGATAGGAAGAACCAACACAGTGAAAATGGTCCTACTCCCAAAAGTGTCATGTAGACTTAATACAATCTCAATTAAAATAGCACTAGCATACTGCATAGAACTAGAGAAAAATTCCTAAAATTCATTTGGAACCAGAAGAGACTCAGAATAGCAAGAGCAATTCTAGGCAACAAAGGCAAGTCAGGGTGCAACACAATCCTGACCTGAAATGATACTACAAAGCTACTGTGATAAAATCAATATGGTATTAACAACAACAATGAAACCAGACCTGAGAATCAGTGGAACAGAAGGGAAGATGAAACCACAATTACAAATGCACTAAACTACATTTTCTTCAACAAAGGAGCCAAACACATTCACTGGAAGAAAATCTCTTTAATAGATAGTGCTGGAAAAATTGGCTTTACACAAGCAAAGACTCAAATTAGACCAATGTCTATGTACTAAACTAAAGTCAAAAATAGATCAAAGATCTAAATATTAAAATAGAAACAATAAGTATACCAGAAGAGAACATAAGCAGAAATCTTGGCATTACAGGTGTAAGCAGAGATTTCATGAACAAAACCCAGACCATACAGAAAACAGAACAAAGAATCAACAAATAGGATTTCATTTTATTAAAATGCTTTTGTATGACAAAATAAATCACCAAAAAAAGTAAAAATGCAACCTACGGAGTGGGGGAAAAAGTATAGTCATATGTGGCTGGGGATATAGCTCAGCAACATAGGTGCCTGCCTGGCAAGCACACGTTCTCAAGTTCAATCCCTGGTACCACAAAAAAAAAAAAAAAAAAAAAATTGTAGTCAGTTGTTCATCTACAAAGGACATAGCTAGAGCATATAAAGAACTGAAAATAATCAAGTCCCCAAAAATTCAAAGAAGACCCACTCCAAAAAAGGCATTTGAGATGAAGATATACTTCTCAGATGAAGAAATACAAATAGCAAATAAACGTTTGAAAAAAATTTTCAGCATTTGAGAGATGCAAGGTTTTCAACATTTGAGAGATGAAAGCTGTTCCCAGAAAGAACAGCTATCATCAAGAAAACAACCAATAACAAATGCTGGTAGGGCTGTGGGGAAAAAGGAACACTTCTGCACTGCTGGTGGGAGTGTAGACTGGTATAACCAGTGTGGAAATCAGTGTGGAGATTTGTCAAAATTCCAGGATTAGAGGTCCCATTTGACCCAGATGTTCTCCTTCTGGGTATCTTTCCAGAGGAATAAAAAACATGCCACCACAATTCATGTGCATACATGTTTTTTAGAAGCATAATTAGTAATAGCTAAATGTTGGAAACAACCCAACAACTGAGGAATGGCTGAGAAAAAGGTGGGGTTTTTTTATACATATAATGGAATACTACTCAGCCATACACAAAAGTAAACTTGAGACTTTTATATGTAATAAAACCAGACCCGCATGTGTAAACATCATATGGTCTCTCAGAGTGTGAGAATCTGAAACATGAAACAGGACCCAAAAGGAAGAGCAGAATAGGGCAGAAACTATTCAAAAGAAAAGAAAAACTGTGATGGGAGAAAGGGGAAAGGAATGGAAGGTAAAGGGAAACCCGCATACGTACATGAGACAGTTAAGACAGTTATACAGCTGGTTTCTCTTGGTTCACTGAGGGGAAGGTTTTACACTGGTAATTTTCTGGCAACGTTTCATGTCTGTATCTTGTACTCTTAACAATGGAAGTCAGATGAAGGTGCGAAGCAGTCAGTGTGCTGAGAGAAAAATACTGTCAACTTGAAATTCTATGCAAAGTGAAAACGTGTTTCAGAATAAGGTGAATAGAGACATTTTCAATTCAGTAAAGATTCAAAGAATTTGCCACCCGCAAATCAAAGTAATAGAAACTCTAAAACATTAATCTTAGGCAGAAAGTGATCTTACTTTGAAAATCTAAGATGTAAGAAGTTTTATTACTCATAAAATCTAAGATGTAAGAAGAATAAAATGCATGGAATTTTTTTTTTTTTTCTGTGAAGGGTCTATAGGGTGTTCAGGGTCTCACTACTAGATAGGACTCAGAGTGATCTGCCTGTTTACTGTTTACAGCCTTCAAAGAGTTGAGATTACAGGTGTGCACTACCACACCAAGTCTCACTTGTGACTCAGCAGGCCCCAAGGTGGGGCCAACATGGCAGGCCCTGGGATCGAACCCCCATCCCCTGAGCCTGCTTGTAGGTGCTTTAACCCACTGAACTACTTGGCCAGCCCAATGCATGAAATTTAAATACTGACAATTAAAAATAAAAATGAAAAATAAATAAAAAATTAAAATGACTCAGCCGCACAGTGCCCACCTAGCAAGGTCCTGAGTTCAATTCCCAGTACAAGATAAGGAAGGAAAGAAGGAAGGAAGGAAGGAAGGAAGGAAGGAAGGAAGGAAGGAAGGAAGGAAGGAAGGAAGGAAGGAAGGAAGAGAGGGAGGGAGGGTTCTGTGATGTTAAAAATAAATAAGTGAAATAAAATTTTAAAATGTCATAACAATACCATGCATATCAGGAGAGGGAGAATAAAATCAAGAGCTCTGAAATCTTTGTACTGTTGATTCTCTTTACATCTTCAGAGTACTGTAATTTCTAGCACAACCATGAGAATAAGACACTGAGAATGTATCTTCAAACCTCCTAGAGGATGAAAGTGAAATGAGGAGAAAGCCTAGAAGATAAATGAGAAAGAAGAAAGCATACAGTGAGATGGAAGGTGAAAGTCCTAACATACCAATAATTATGATAAATGTAAAGGGACTAAAGGTGCCTGGGAAAGACATCAGGGCTGGGGAGACAGCTCAGCAGCATAAGCCTGGTAAGCATAAGGTCCTGAGTCCAATCCCTCATATAAGAAATAAATAAATAAAAAGATAAGATTATCAAGAGTTTTTTTTTTTTAAAAAATCAACTATTTACAAGACTCATAAAAAAAATAATAAAAATTTAAAGGGCCACCCTGATAGGTCAGCGGACTAAATCACCTGCTTAGGCAGAGCACAGGGGCTGGGGTGCAAATCCCAGTGTGCTGTGCTGGCCCCCACCAGTGGGGTGCAGTGAGACGTCGATTGAGGCTGGGTGTGGTAGTGCATATCTGTAATCCCAGCACTCTGGGAGGCTGAAAACAGAAGAATCCCTACGAGTCCAATCTATGTAGTGAGGCCCTATAGACCCTGTAGAGCCTGTTCTAAATACAGAAAGATAGCCAGGCGTGGTGGCGCACGCCTGTAATCCCAGCACTTGGGAGGCTGAGGCAGGAGGATCTGTGTGAGTTCGAGACCAGCCTGACCTACAAAAGTGAGCTCAAGGCCAGCCTGAACTGCATAGTGAGACCCTGTCTCAAAAAGACAAAAAATAAAAATATAAATAAATAAATAAATACAGAAAGAAAAAATTAAGGAGAGGTCAAGGCGGGCAGCAAGAGCGGTAAATTACACACACGGCAAGCAGACTAGTAACAAAAATTATTGTATATTGAGCTGTAAGGCCATTCCCAATAGATTTCAAAGGACTGAATACATACAGGTCGTGTTCCCTGCTCACAGTGCCTACGCCCAGAAATCCATAGCAAAAATACGGCTGCCTCTGAAATTCACAGCTTTGAATAAAGGAAACACAGTGTATAACTCTTTGAGCAAGGAAGAAATCATCAGCTGAATTATCAAACTATTTAGAACTGAGCAGAAATAAAAATATTTCATTTTAGAACAGGAAAGAGACAAGTACATCATATATATATATATATATATATATATATATATATATATATATATGAAAAAGTAAGGAGCTCATGTGTGAACCGCTCGCCTTAAAAGCTGGGTAAAGAAAAACAACCTAACTCAAGCAGTCTTGGGCAAGTCTTCACAGAACTCAGTCCACAGCCCAAAGCGCAGGCCAGCTGACTGCTGCAGCGAGGCCTCTTCCCACTGCAACAGCAGCATTTCTCCAAACGCTGTCTTTCTGCCGCCAGTGTGGAAGATAATTTTCAGTGGTTCTTGGACACAGAGCCACTATAACAGACTTTAAAAAAAAAAGTAGATTCCACCTAAGACAGGAAATGCTACTTTCCCACTTATACTAATGAAATAATGGAGTTTTGCCAAAATCTATCTATTTAGTAAGAGAATAGAATTCAAAGTGTTAAATATGGGCATAGCACAATGTGGACAAAAAAATATTACTTCCAAAATGCAAATAATGTTTAGTGTCTCAGCATGGTTCAAAGGATTGTATGCATTATATATGTCTTAGTTACTTTTTGTTTGTTGCTGGGACAAATACCCGACACTCAAAATGAAGGAAGGAAAGGGTTACTTAGCTCACAGTGTGTGGAGTTTCCAGTCCATATTCAGCTGGCCCAAGGCTGAGTGGAACAGAGCAGAGAGCATCCAGTTCATGGCGGTGGAACAGCAGCAAAATAGTGACAGAGGCAGCCAAACAAACAGGGCAGCAGAGCAACAGCTCCAGCCTGAGTTTGTCTCTCTGTCGCTCTTTATATTACATTCAGGCTCTCTGCCATAGACCACACCCTAGACCACACCCATAGTCTCAGCCTTACTCAGACCGATAATCTCATTAGTACTAAAACACAATCTCAGGGATCATGAATCAAGTCTCAATCTACAGAAGTCCCCACCCAATGACTACATGAAGCTTTGGGGGGACAACTACACATAAACCATAACAATATAGAATATAACATAAAACTTCATAAATTAATATTCTACTTACAAAGCACTCGAACTGTCCCTGCTATTTAATAAAAACTCGGTGCACCTTATCATAATAATAAGTAGTAGTAATAATAAATAATTAAAACTTGAGGAACAATACTCCAATAAGGCTACAAAAATAAGCGAGATCATTGACAAAACAAGCAGGGCAAAGACGGCAGGAACGCAGACTGATGCATTCCACCGAGCTTGCCGCAGGGCTCCGCATTCCTGCGAGAGCCTCGCTAGGAGGGTGAGAGCCTGGGACCCGGGCAAGAGCCCCGGGGGACGCCGTGGGCCTTGCGCAGCCCAGAGACTGCCCTGCTGGGCCTGGACGGCCTGGTGCGCGGAGGGCAGGGGACTGCGAGCTTTAACCAGTGTCATTTCACATGCTTGAGCTCTTTCAGCACCTCCAGAGCATCCGATCTGTCCCTTCAAACGCTCACCACCTCGCTTTTCCTCCCCTTTCAAACATGACTCTCCCTGAACCATTGCTCCTGCCCTTGGCGGCTCCTTTGAGGTCTTTCCGCGAAATCCCAGGCAAGGGAGACTCACCAGGCGCGCGGGGCCGGAGCGCACGACTTTTTGGGGCCGCCAGGGGGCGCTGCTGCTTTCCCTTTGGAGCCACCCGAAGCCTTTGACACTTGCTACGCTAAACTGTTCCTGGAACCCTAAGATGCACAAGGGGACACATCTCTGTATCTCCTGTCCATGTCACTGGCTGGTGCACAGGACAGACAGGGCCTCTCTGAGAGCTGTTTCCCCGTTCAGGAGCTCTTAGGGTGCTGTCAGTGTCCTTGACCCCTGGAAGCTTGCAGTCTGAAGGCGGGTGCCCAAGGACCCACACACCAGGAGCAGCCACTTGAGTCCTAATGACGGTCAAACACACACTATGAATAGATTCCCCAGCCCCTGCGCCCTCCCAAGGAAAACCACAAACTTGAACACATCACGTGTAATATTGTAAAAGCCACACACCACCTACAGAGGCCCGAAGGAGGGGAACGCAAGCCTCTCAGAGGACCAGAGGGGACGGCAGGCTTTAGCAGAAATCCAGAGAGACTCTCCCAGCAGAGGGCAGTTTGGGCAATGGCAAGGTGGAAGTCTCAAGCTCAGGGAACAGAGGTGTGGCAGAGGTTGAAACCGGGCTATGGGGGGTGTGCAGGGGGGACTGAAGGGTTTGGCAGTGGTGCGGGGGTGACACTGTGGGTGTGTAGCAGGGGAAGGGCATGATTAGGCCACCTGTCTGCAGAGTGAAGTGGGGGGCAGGGTAGAACACCTGCCAGGCACTCACTTCTGACCTCTGGAGGTCTTGTAAGATGACTGAACCACTAGAGCGACCAGCTGCCCACATTGGGCAGGAGCAGGGGGCTGGAGACTTTTAGCTTTTCAAGTAGGCAGGCCCCAGGCAACTGGGCCCAAGGCAGTCTCCTGACTGGCCCCGGATATAATCTTGTCCCTCACTGACCCTGTATAACCTTCCTTTTGCACTTAGGTTCTGCAGTGCAACCCTATCTGTAGACAAAAATCTCACTGGAAAACTCAGCAGAAAATCCGCTCATGCCCTTAGCCAGAAGTCACAACGGGACAGGGTGGGGTACTCCGCAAGTCCCAGCTCACTTCTACATGTGATGCCAGGGCACCGGCCCAGCTTCATGACCACAAGCATTCACTGAACTGAAAAACCTAACTGTATCAAATTGATGTTCTGAATCAAGTGCAGACTACGCCAATGGGTAAAATGTAAATGTGCGCCAGAACTGGGCCCTTTGAACACAAAGGAACTAAATCCATATCGTTTCTACAATGTCTTGGAGAAATCAAACCCCCCACGAGCTGGCCCTGGACCCCAGGGTCACCTCCTTCTGCTCTAGTTCCTGATGAGGTACCTCACAGCCAGCCCCATCCATGATGGCTTTCTCTACCTGGGGCCGTGGCCAGGCAGCAGCAGACAGGGAGGACTCAGAGCCCATACATGCCCGGGGTCTGGCTTTCTCCTCCCTCTGCCTGGCCAGGAAACCTATTTCCTTTAAGCCTTTCTGAAGCATCTCTCAGTCAACCACTGGTCTCTGAGCCTTGACTTGCCGGGTCCCCAGCCTTGCACAAGCCTCTCAGCGCAGTCTAGTATGGCAGACGTGTGCCACAGCGGGCACACAGAGCCCTCTCTGCTAGCCGCCAGCCCAACTGCCTCAGCATCATCCTGGTAGCCGAGAACTGGATATTCAGGGTTTTTGTTTTGCTTTTTGATTTTTTGCTGTTGTTGTTTGTTTTTGTTTTGTGTCTTAGGGAAGGGTCTAGAGGTTGTTCAGGGTCTCACTAGATCATACTCCTAGTGATCTGCCTGTCTATAGCCTCCCAAGAGCTACAATTATAGGCTCATCACACCCAGTCTCAATTGCCCTCTCAGTGTGCCACAGGGGCAAGGCCAGCACGGCAGGCCAGGGATTGAACCCTGGCCCCTATGCCTGCTTGTAGGCACTTTAATCCTCTGAGTTACTTGGCTGGCCCTTGGATATTCAGGTTTAACTGCCATGCTGTCACTTTGCAATACATTAATATGGGGTTGCGGTTTGGCCAAGTACCCAGTCTCTAACAGTTTTGCCATCCCTGGTCTATGGCTTCCTCTGTCGTTTTCCAACCTGCTCAGGAGTATGGCCTAAACTAGAAGCTCCTGGCCCTTTACTCCCTGGACAGCAGCTCTGGGGCCCAGCTGTACATCAAAGACTGCATCTGGAGGCAGGAGGTGCTGGTTCCATTTCTAGTTTCTTGATACCACGGGGAGAGCTGAGCAAACAAATGCACACAGGTGCGTTGTCTTAGTTACTTTTTACACGTTGCTGGGACAAATACCTGACACTCAAAATGAAGGAAAGAAAGGTTTATTAGCTCACAGTTACTGGAGGTTTCAGTCCATATTGGGCTGGCCCAAGGCTGAGTGAAACAGGGCAGAGAGCATCCAGTTCATGGTGGCGGAACAGCAACAATCGCGACAGAGGCAACAGGACAACCAGGGAGCAGAGAGCAACAGCACTCGTCTGTCTCTCTGTCTCTCTTTTTAAATTACATCACGCTGTCTGCCTTAGCCTCTCCACCTCAGGCTACAACCATAATCCCAGAAGTACTTAAAACACATAATCCCAGGGATCATGGATCAAGTCTCAAACTCTAGATCAGTACTAAATCACATGATCCCAGTGGATCATGGATCAAGTCTCAATCTATAGAAGTCCCCGCCCAATGACTGCATGAGGCTTTGGGGGGACAGCTAGACATAAACCATAACATGCGTGCACACGCTTTTGCATTCTCTGTTCTTTGGAGGCCTGCTGTAGTGGGAAGAGAACGAGAGGCTCCTGAGAACAAAGTACATCTCAGCTTTCAAAAACTTCAGGGCAGGCTGTCCTGCCCTCTGGAAGGTCTCTGCTGAGGCTTCACCCACACCATGTCACTATGCCTTAATGATCCTGGGACAGTTCCATCTGCTGGCCATGGCACTGTCCAAGCACTGGACGTGGAGCATGGACACAGTACCTGTATGGTGAATGATTCAGTTCTGTTCCTTTAGCAAAATTTCACAAGAACCTGGAGGGCAGGCTCTGCTCAGAGCAGCACAAACATGGCAGTGAGCAACATGAACCCAAACTCTTCCCCTCTAGGGGGAGGGTGGACAGGTGAGTAGGAAGAAGATTTTTATTGCTGTAGCTCTGGCTTTTTCCAAGATATCCATTAGGAAATCCACTTCCATTAGGAGACCACTTCCTCCTACAGGAATTCCAGTCCTGCCTCATAATACCCACCACAGAGAGGGGGAAATAGAAACCTTCTCCCAGAAAATGAAACACAAGAATCCTGTCTATTGTGCCTGCCTCTGAGTCTGTCTCTGTCTCTGTCTCTCTCTCTTTTTCTCACACACACACACACACACACACACACACACACACACACACCCATACCCATACCCATACCCATACTCATACCCACACACACATATGCAACTATATTCTTGCTCAGAGAGGGTTCCAGGTGAAAGCCTGAATTCAGGCCAAGAGCATTATCTCAGCCACAAGATGGCCTTGGGGAAAAAACAAAAGCTTTCTGTGGTGGCCCCAGACCTACCACTCACTCCTCCCAGCTCTGACAGCTGAAAATTCCTATCCAGACCTGTGCTCATAGGACGGCTCACAGAGACACAGTAGCAGCACCAAGCTATGGGCCAGTACCACAAAAGGATTATGGATGGGCTCTTGGGTCCCACTATATCCCAGGGGCTGTGTCTCGGCTCAGCAAGAAATACTGGCAAAGTCTCCTGGGAACTAAGGTGGCCACAGGAATGACAACAGGGCTTCCCAGCTCTGCCTGACTCTGCAAACTCCCTGCTGTGCCCACGGGTGCCTCGCAGCACTGCACACTCTCGTCTTTCCCATTCAGGTCCCCTCACACCAGGAATCCCATGGTGCCTTGCAGGCTGCCTCCCTATTGAATAGATACTTGGCTGGAAGAAATAGGGTAATTTACAAGGCATGCGTCTCCTCACAGTCCAGGGCAACCTGGGGTCCACCATGCTGTCACCTTACAGGCCTTGAGTCGATGCCACTGGCTTCTCCATTCCCATGAAAGCTGTCATCAAGCTCTTTTAAAAATGCAAACAGCAAGCGTATCATCTAAAGATGTAGCCTTGAAAAATTCTCAATTCTGCTCCTACCATACCCGTAGCTGCTGCGGGCAGGGGGCAAGGCCGGGCAACAAAGCAGAGCTGCTACAGAAATGACAGTCTGGGGCCCAGGACACTATCTGCCTGCAATTTGTTTTGATTTTGCCTTTCTGTTGTGAAGAAGGATACGAATCACAGTTAAATTCTACCAAATAAATAAGCTACGCTTTAAAGTTCCATAAAACCTACAATTTTAGACAGGCTTGATGTGGCTGACACTAAATTGATTCCAACACATCCTATTTCCTGTGTAATGCTGGGCTCCTTTTAGCAAGAACAAACGTGCGCATAATGGCTTGACTCTGCGTGAACGGACTCGGTATAAACACACAGGAAGCACACGCGCTCATGCTAATTTTGTTCCATTTTTAAATAAAAGGAGATGCTGTACTTTACGTCCAAAGATTGGATTTCCAGAAAGTTTTGATCACACTGCCAGTGGAAGTTTTCACGTATAAACAATCAAACTTGGGGCAGCAAACATGGGGCTATCCTTTATTTGCCAGAGTCAAGGGGAGCCCTGATTATTGGAAGTCCCTGTCCTGGGGACACTGAAGGGAAAACGGGAGAAAAGTGAGCTCCTTCCTACCTGGTCTCTTGTGCTGAAAACCTGCCTTGCTCTGGATCAAGAATTCAAGCACAAAATAAAATCATCCCTGAGGGGGAAAAAAATTCTTATTTTTATTTTATCTATTTATTTTTTTAAGAATTTTTTTTTCTTGTTTCAGAACTTTGGTTTGTTTGTTTGTTTGTTTGTTTATTTTTATGGCCGGCTCAGCCTGCCCTAAGTGCAGAGCTGGCGCAGCATGTGGTGCCGGGGATGGAACCGCAGTCCCTGCAGCCACCCAAGCTTTCCTAAGCAGGTGCTTTAGACCACTGAGCCATCCTACCAGGCCCAAAAATTCTTATTTTAAAAAAGCAGGAGGACCACAGAGAGTTTGAGGCCAGCCTGGGCTACAAAGTGAATTCAAGGCCAGCCTGAATTCCACAGCAAGACCCTATCTCAGAAAGACACCAAAATGAAAAATAAGGAATAAATCCTTATGGCAAATTTATACATAGGACAAAATGTCATAGAACTACTACGGATCAAAAGAAACATGCATATAAAAAGCAGTGAAAAACAACCAAGGCTTAGCTCATGGTGTCGCATCCATGCCAGGAGCTCGCTTTGGTCCTTCTCTATCGTCCCCTTCAGCCAAGCGTGCAGCTTCAGGAGGGACACACTTGGATCATTGAGAGAAGAGGGGGACACCCTCCCAGCCAGCCAGTCCAGCCGGATCAGTGCTGGCCATCACTGGGCTGGCAGGTGTCACAGCCAGATTGCCCTCCACCAGATCTTGGTTTGGATCGCTGTACTGCAGTTACTTGAGAGGCTGGGCACTCTGGTGGTGCCACTTTTTGTGGTAGCCTTTAAAACTTTTTCAAAATTGTTTTTTTTGTTTTTTTGGGTTTTTTTATTTTACTTTTTGAGGCTAGATAAAGTAAAAATAGACTGCTCCCTTGTCATACTGAGTGAGGGTGCAAACTGGAAAGACCTTCAGGAAAATAATCTCACAATATCCATCCAAGTACAGAATCCACCAACTCAGTCGCCTCACCACTGGGTATCCAGCTCAAAAAACCATCTGCACATCTGCACATGGACACAGAGTGAGTCCTTCATAGCACTGCTGTCACAGAGAAATACTGCGAGCAGCCTCCACCGGGAAGTGCACTCAAGAACAAGGAATGGCGCTGTGGACCTGGGCTCCTCTGCGATGTACAAGAGATGGACGCAGCTGGGTGCTGTGTTGTGCACCTGCAGTCCCAGCATTTGGGAGGCTAGGGAAGGGTCTGTGAGTTTGAGGCCAGCCTGAGCTTAATAACAACCTTAAGGGAAGCCTGAACTACAAAGAGAGATAGAGACAGAGACGGAGATGGAGATGGAGACAGAAACAGAGACCTTTCAGGAAAATATGATTATAAAATTATATGTACAGAAAAATCTTCATTTCCCTGAAATTGCATTTATGTGTTTAACCTTTCCTTGGCTCATTAGCATAGAAAACACTTGAAGCCACACACTATCCACAGATCAGAGTGACAGTCTTTAACACGGCATCTTCTTCACACGGGTGATGGGTCACTTTCACTTTTTTGAAATACAGGACAAGGAGAATGTGTTACTTTCCTAAGGAGAGTAACTGTAGAGACAAAGAAGATAAGGGAGGAAGAGTGAGAGGTCACCAGAAGTGTGCAAAAACCTGACCTAGGAATCCACAAAAGGTGGGCCCACCAGGACAAAAGAAATCTGTGGGGCAGCCCAAGTGGCCAGGCAGCCACCCCCACCTAGGCTGGCTCTCCTGTCCCCATGAGAAGCTAGAACCTGCAAGTGTCTGTCTGCTCCCAGGAGAGGTGCAGAGCCATCCCATGGGCAGGATCTCCTTCCCTGGCCTGCTCTGGGACTTGACCAAGCAGTGACTTTAGCAAACAAGAAGTGTCAAGTTTGAACGGAAGGTTTCAAAGCAGTCACACAGATCCACCAGCTTTGGGATGCTTCTCCCTTTAATATCTATGACAGGGGACACTTAAGGAAGGGGACTCAAGGTACACAGCCAGCTGTGTACCTTGTAATAAGGCTGAGAAGTAAAGCCTTGTTGGGATAAGCCATCAAGAGGCAGGCGTTTTTACTGGACACAGCCTTATCTCACAGAGCTGATACAGGAGCAGTGAAGCACACATGCTCGCCCACAGGGAGCTGAAAAGGATGTGCAGGTCCTCAACAACGGCATACCCTGCAAAGACTACATGGGGGTGGAGGCCAGTGGGTGAGCAGCAGGGCGGCCCTTACCTGCTGAGGGGACCCACAAACATACAACCACACACACACCAGCTCGGGCTCCCAGGCACAAGGGGCACAGGAAGAGAAAGGCCTCTGGTGACAGGTGCCCTGGGGAGGTGGCAGATCCCACGCCCTGAGGGCAGGCACCCACTCTGTGTGCTGGTATGTAATACACCAGGACACTCACTGGGCGGGACCCAGACATTTTAATAAAGCACAAAACATTCATCCGTGTTTCACCACCCACCCCTTCAAGTCAAAGCTTCCAGGAAAATGCCCACATCCTGGAGCTCCTCCCTGGGCTCGTTCACGCAGATGAACTCTACTGCTCAAGAGCCCTTCTTCAGTGAGATGCTGTGGGTCTTGGAAACAATCAGTGTGGCTATGTTTCCAGAAACCAGCCATATTTCTTTAAAATGAAGCATGGCTTTGTAGAGAAGACTTTCTCTTAGGAGACAAAGGGCTATGTGGAGAATATAAATACCAAGTGTTCCCGCCTCAGTTACACGCTTAGCTAACCACAGTTCATTCATAAACATTTTCTGATGTGTAGGCCACTTGTATGGTTCTCCTCCAAGTCTGGATGTTTCTCATGAGACTCTGCCTTGTTCCTACCTCTCTGGAAGTGACACAAGTAAGCCACTACTGAAGACTCAGGCCAGTGAATGGAAGGAGCAGCCTGTGAGCCTCCCTCTTCACTATTTTCCTCCCCTCCACAGGGCCATATATTCTGTATTTCCCATCATGGGCAGGGACAAGCCCAAGCGCAGCCTTTGTTTTCCCTGCTTCCTCTGTCCTACCCATCATTCCCTCTTTCTCCCAGAGAGGGACTATGTACACTTTGCTTTCAAACCACGTATCATTCTTATGTTCTTCTCCTAGCCATTTCTAGGGCTGATCTCCAGAGCTCTCAGCTGGCTTGTGAGCACTTCTGGATGCCGTGGACCCTAAACTAAGAAGATACTCCAACAGTATTCGGCTCTGTCAGGGATAGGATGGCCAGAGAGTGGGGGCTGGGTTTGCAGTGAAGTCATTCAAGTCATCTTGGGCAGACATGGCAGGGTTGGCTGGCAGGAAAGCAAGAACTCAGGGTGACCTGGGAGTCCCACATTTCCAGGAGAGGAAGACACTCCTGCTACACCAGATGCGATGCCTCTGCACCCTGGGTTGGGGGCCAACTCCACCTCCGTCTCACCACCTTGCCCCTACACCCCAGTCCTCCCCCTCTCCCTCTCCTCTCCCACCCACCCTGGCCTAGGTTGCAGCAAGATTGCTCAGCAGAGGCAAGAGGCATGTTTGTGGGAAGCAATGTTCCTATGTGTTTCTATGCAACAAAATGGAGCGTATGTGTAGGTGTTCTGTGTTTTTACAAACTCTCCTCCTTGGTTGTTATAAGATTAAAACAATTTTCTCCCTCAGTAATGCTTCCCTTCAAAACCACTGGAAGCACATAATTCGCCAGCCCATTTGTGGCTCTTATTTCCTTGGGGCTGGAGGAAAATGCAACTGCGGAGCCTGTTTCCTGGAAGAGGCCAGGATAGACCACGTGATGGGCACGGAGAAGTAATGCTTCCATGACAGCTCTGAGCAATGATTCATTTAGTTTTGGAGTTCAAAAAAGACTGTTGTACATCACCAGTCCTGCGGGAAGGCGCGACGGTGGGCTGTGAAGGAAGTCACAATTTTACCTCAGTAAGTTTAATGGACACTTTCATTAAAACTGCAGGGAATTTTAAGGTAGTTTTGCGCCTATTTTAAAACTATAGTGAAAGATTATTGTAAAAAAAAATTCTTGGATCACCTCTGCCGCTGAGAAAGCTAACCGCTCTGGCCACGCAGCCCATCATTTTCCTTACAGTGATGAGGGATGGTGACGCAAGCCCAAGAACACAGCAACACTGTTGAAAATCACAACGGATTTCAAGGGAAAAAGTCCGCAGAGAAGAAAATAAAAAGCTGGCCCAGTTGCTACGGGGTGGGGACAGGGAGATGCCAACTTAGGTTTGTCCTTGAAAAAATAAATAGGGTCAGGGAGATAGCTCAGAGGTGGAAGTGCCTGTCTGGCAAGCACAAGGGCCTGAGTTCAATCCCTGCAACCCAAAAGAAAAAGAAGAGAGAAAGAGGGAGGGAAGGGGGGCAGAATTCACCTGCTACTGATCAAGGCTGCCAGTTTGCCGCCAGCTACTGAAAAAGCGTTCCCGCTGACTGTAAGCAGCTCCATTTATGTGACTGTTTACATAATTACACAGCCAAACGTTGCAATCTTTCCGACTTAATACATGTTTTAACAAGCCCTTCAACTACAGTGTAGGCTTCCATAATCAAATCAAGTCTTTTCAATTAAAAGACAATTAGAAAAGGTGTCATGATGTCATTGTCACACTTTGCCGCATGAAAGGATTCAAGAATCACTTGGCTGGAAATCTGAGCTAACCCAGGATGCCTAAGCAAGGATGTCATGTCAGACCACCCAGGAGGACAACCACGCTATGGCCTCTGGCCCTATGGCAGACACACAAACTGTTGTCCTTGGCCATTTCTTTGTGATCTGCTGAAGGTGGCAGATGAACATCCAGGCAGCCTATTAGAGCTGAGGCTGCCTGTGGCTCTGGGACTGAGCTCAAGGTACCAGTAAGTGTGTCGTGGTCAGCAAGTGGTGAGCCCAGGCTGCCAGAGAGACACCTTGTGCTGGCTGCAGTGACACAATGGGACTGTAAGGACAGAAACTGATCTCAGCTTCCTTTTTAAGTTGTAAAGCAAGCCTCACACAAAGTACCTGATTTGCCAGAGGCCCTGATGTTAATCATTTTGTGAAACAAAAGAAAACAGGCACCCACCCTTTCCACCCTTGCTGAAGGATCATTATGCAGATCAGATGTGCAAAGCAGCGCCCGAGCTCTGACTCTGAGGGGCCTTCGGAGGCAAAGATCTTCTTCCACCCTCACAGCTCAGTAACCACCGTCAGGTGTGAAAGGTAAAGGTACCGGAAGGCAGAGGTGGCCACCTGAACAAAGCTATGTTCAGGTCAAAACCTGCAGCCTGCAAACATAATGGAAAAATGGAGACACAACCAAGAAATATCGGGAGCTGCAGAAAGCTGGAAAAGGCAATATGCCCCCTGGGGCATTCAGGAACAGAGAGAGAGAGAGAGAGAGAGAGAGAGAGAGAGAGAGAGAGAGAGAGAGAGAGAGGCCGAGGCCCTGCCAACACAGATTTCAGGCTTCCAGCCACTAGAACTGGAAAAGAATAAATTTCTCTTGTCTTAGGCCAACCAGTTTGTAGTAATTTGTTACGGCAGCCACGGAAAACTGACACAGTTGGCAAGAGGCAGCAGCCGCGTGCCTGCCTTTGCTTTCTGCCTTAGGAGCCTGACAGGAAAAGCTACATCAGTGTGGCTCTTGGCTTCTGGCTGGAGTCAGTTGGTGCAGGTTCTCAGGGAGGTGAGAGGCCAAGAACTGAACTCTGGCTCCTCCCCAAGGGTCACCAGGCATTGGCTCTGTGCCTCAACCTAAAGGTCATCATCGGAGCTCCTCTCTAAGGGACTCCCAGCTTCTGGGTCAGGGCTGGCCCGTCTCATCCTGTAGGCATGTCAACCCTGCCGCCAGCCCCAGGCCTGCTCTGTACCTACTCACACCTTCCTAAACAGTTCATTCATTAAAACATCCTAACATTCATTGAGTTCAGTGTGTCATGTGTATCCTATGAAGAGACTGTTTATTATGGTTTATAGCAGTAGCAGTGCTTGTTTTATGGTGCATTTAATCTATTTTATGGCATCTTTTATCCATTTTATGGTCTACCTTATTCCATCTAGTTTACAGCACTCTCTTCTGAGAGTTTTGCAGGCAGTAGATTAGCAGATTATTCTCATATTGGTAGGCGTGGCTGCCACTTGGCCAACAAAGGTGAGAAGAACAGAGGTGAAACGTTTTCACTACGGTTCTGTTGCCCACTTCCAGGCTCACATGTATGCCAGGGACAACAGATCTCTGGTGGTCTGGCTGTCAATACCAGGGCAGACATCACTAAATCAATCATAATCCTCCATCCCAGGGAGTCCACACTTGTCTTTCCTAATGTAGCTTTCTGCCAGGCTAGAGAACAGATGTGTAAGAACTGTTAGACAACTGCAGTGTAGGCTTCTATAATCAAATTGAGTCTTTTTAATTAAAATACAACTTTTTTGTTGGCAGGACCGAGTTTCAAACTCATGACTTTGCACTTGCCAGGCAGGCATGTGTGCCACAGAGCTATCTCTCCAGCCCCTAGAATGCAATTTTAAAAGGTGTTAAGGTTCCAATCTAACCAGTTTCCCTAAATATCCCCTGGCCATCTCCTCCAAGGATGCCTACAGGGCAAATCCATCTTTTTCTTTAGAAAGACAAGAGCTGCAGTTGGGAGTTATCCCAGGGCCTACTGGGCTTGAGGATGAGCAGTACATGCTTAAATATTTGACTAAGGGGCCTTTGGGCCAATGGCGTGAGGAACACAAGCTGCGGAATCAGAGAGGCAGAAGGGGGAGAATGGGGCTTTGCTAGTGGCAGCTGCAAAACAGAAAGCCATGCATCAGCTGCTCCTGAAGGGGGGCGACAGAACCATCAGGGGACTTCCGGAGAGTCGTAGGGAGTCCAATGTGTGACATCATGGTGGGCTTTCTTCTCTGCTTGCCACGTCTACAAATGTCTAGGAAAACTACGCACTGCCAGTGTCTTGCAGTCTGATTTGCATGCTCATCAGTGTCACACAGCCTGAGGGTGACCTGCAAGTTGAGCTTTGTAATTAGCCAATGGGCACAGCAAAAAATAAATCTTGCAGGCGAGAGACCTCTGGACTTCAACACAGCTCTTCCTTAAACTGCTTTATTTCCAGAACCTGCTCTTTCCTGGCTCATCATGTTCATGCCCACAAGCAGCCTGTTCTATAGAACGGTGTGGTGTAATTATGGCAATCCTCATTTATGCTGCTGTCTTCATCCAAATCATGGCTTTAGAGCTCTTTCTTTGGAGGATAAATGGCCTTTCAAAGCCAGGAAGTGCTTGATGCTTGCACAACTGATGCCCGGCAGCTCACACTCCTGGGCAGTGCTTATTCATGGACAGTCCTGTCCCCTGACCCTGTGTCCACGCTGGCCAGTGTGGGCTCACAGCATGGCAAACCCCCTGCCAGGCAGCCACTCAGCATCACTCCCCCAGCCAGGTGGGCCAGGGCAGCAGGGCAGGTGGTACCTCCTACCACGGGCTCCCCTTCCTCCGCTCTCCTCTTCTGATCGTCTCAAGCACCAGAAGCATCTTGGGGTGCTCATCTACCTTGAGAGACAGCAAAGGGCTTGGGTGGGGATTTCCTGCAGCTGACTCGATTGGGGTAGATTTTCCTGGTGTTCTGTATACTGAAGTTCAGTGGCACGGAGGGAGAGGACAGTAGCACGAACCAACTCCAGGGCATTCCTCGGAGCAGCTCTCTGGCCACAGGGTTCCATGGCCTCCCTTTACACACATTTGCACACACTTGCCATCCTCAGAAAGGCCAAAGCTTCACAGTCAGATTCACTCAGATTCAAACCTAGATCTGACTCCACCTTGGCTTTGGTCAACTTACCCAAAGTCTTAATTTCCTAGTTCTGAACACGGTATATATGTTCTTGACATAACGTCAAGATTTTTTTTTTCTTGTTTCAGAACTTTTGTTTGTTTGTTTATTTATTTATTTATTTTTATGGCTGGCTCAGCTTGCTCTGAGGGCAGGGCTGGCGCAGCATGTAGTGCTGGGAATCGAACTACGGCCCCTGCAGCCACCCAAGCTTTCCTAAGCAGGCGCTTTAGACCACTGAGCCATCCTGCCAGGGCCCCCCAGGTCTAGATTAAATGGAAGAACACAGCCTTGTGCCCAGCCCATCACCTAGCACACATTAAGTGCTTGTCTTAGTTACTCTTCTCTCACTGTTGGGATGTATACCCAACACTCAAAATGAAGGAGGGTTCTCCCCTCCACCTCACTCCCAACGGAGTTCTTCCTTTTGGGACTGAATCGCCTTCATAGGAGAACTATTTTTCCCCTTACTGTTACTGCTTCTGCTACCACCACCTCCATTGGGCCCATCTGCCCCAACCTCTTCCTGCTGCCCCACCCCTGATCTCACACAAGGGTTGCACACAGCATCTGGTGAAAGATTTTTTTTAGGTTATCTCTGCATGCCAGAGTATTTTGTGGTGTTGAGTAACAAAATACATCAGTAGCTGGATATTTCAGCGGCTGGGTGGAGGATTTCTGTTCTGGAGAGCTGCCTATACTCGGATGAATAATGATTCAAGATCTGTTGCCTTGATGTGTGTGGATTAGCTCAGGTCTGAAGTAAAGTAAAAATAATAGCAGATTAAGGTGCAACATTAAAAAGATGTCAGAGGATCTTGCAAAACAGCTGGCAAGCTACAAAGCTCAACTCCAGCAAGTAGAAGCTGCATTATCTGGAAATAGAGAAAATGAAGATTTGCTAAAAGTGAAGAAAGATTTACAAGAAGTTATAGAACCAGTCAAAGGCCTTCTGTCAACTCAACCTTCAGAAACTCTTGCAAATTCAGACAGTATTGCTTTCAGTCAGCTCACTCGTTCATGGAAAGCAGGAGACAAGTGTACAGCAAGCTGGAGTGAAGATGGACAGTGTAACGAAGCAGAGACTGAGCGGACAGATGGAGGAAACGGCACCGCCGCCATCACGCTTGCTGGGTATGGGACGCTGAAGCGACTCCACTGTTGAACCTCAAGCCTGTAGAAGAAGGAAGGAAGGCGAAGGAGGACAGGCAGCAGCCCCATGTCAAAAGAAGAAACGACTGCCCAGCAGCGTGAATATAAAAAGAAGAGAGCTTTGAAAAAAAGCACAAAGAATAAAGGAACTTGAGCAGGAAGGAGAAGACCAGAAGGCAAAGTGTCAGCAGTTCATCAACACAGCCGATGCTAAAAAAAAATAAGAAAGGCCTGGTCAGGAGGAGGATGTTTGCCTCAGCTGAGAGTGTAACCGGCAAAGCTGGAGTTGGAACTTGTGGAATTGCTGATAAACCTAGGACGTAGTATCAAGATACTTCTAAACACAATGTCAGGCATTTGGCCTCAGTAATCAGAAAAACTGTTGAATTTCATCTCTGCAGGGCTTTACATTTACCTGTTTATATTTTCCTAAAGGTAAATTATTTGCTAGATGAGTAAGGAAGATAGCATTGTGGTCATTGTTTGACTTCAGTATAAGATGAAATTTGAAGAGGTTGCCTTTGATAAGCTGTTATTCACTTAACTTTTCACTGCTACTACTATAGTTCTCTCTGAGTTTATTGAACAAGGCAACTTTTCCAGAGGGAAGTTGCTTCATTCAGCACTTAGATGAAGTGTTGATATACCGATGCCAAACCCTGACTCACAGTTATACCTTGGAATTTGACACACAATTATTGACTGGAATGTGAACACACACACCACCCACCTGTTAGAGATCTTTTTGTTTGTTTTCAACTTTAAAAACCTAGCTAAGCCGGGCGTGGTGGCTCACGCCTGTAATCCCAGCACTCGGGAGGCTGAGGCAGGAGGATCGGTGCGAGTTCGAGACCAGCCTGGGCTACAAAAGTGAGCACAAGGCCAGCCTCAACTGCATAGTGAGACCCTGTCTCAAAAAGACAAAAAAAAAAAAAAATCTAGCTACTGTCAAGATAAAGCTAAAGAGGGCCAGGGAGAGGTAGTTCAGTGGCATAATCGCCTGCCTGGCACATACAAGGTCCCAAGTTTGATCCCTGGTACCAAAAAAATAAATCTAAAGATAACTTACTTTATGGTGGCAAAGTTTACTTTGAGGTATTTCTTTCAATGACTTTTTTCTAAGCCAATTAGGCCATCTCTAAAATTGATCCGGTTTTTTTATTCAATTTTATGCAGAAAAACATGTTTAGGATGAGCTACCTTTTTAAGGTGATTCTGTTTGGTGTTTTGTGGATTTGTTTGTTTCTTGTGTGTTTCCTTTCTCTTTTAATTTTTCACCTAAGGTGGTAGTGGTACTGTTTTTTTTTTTTTTTTTTTTTTTTTTTTTTTTTTTTTTTTTTTTTTTTTTTTTTTTTTTTTTTTTTTTTTTTTTTTTTTTTTTTTTTTTTTTTTTTTTTTTTTTTTTTTTTTTACTCTTCACTGGTTTATTGAATTTAAAAAATTGAAGATCCCCCATTTTTAAAAGGCCCTTTTACATAAAGTAGAACTTCTAAGTGACAGTTTGGGAAATCAGTCTGAATTGAACACACTATGGATGTGACCCACAAATGAAGTTTCCTCACACCACTACGGTGACATGGATTGGATAGTCTCCCTCAAAATAATCCTATAAAAAATTGCTTCAAAGCCCCTTTGAAATTGCAATAGTGCAGCAGAACCACAAGTACGCAATTGCCTGTTAACTTGTTATTTCAAATAGACTGAAAAGCCAACAGGCAGGATTTTTGTGTGCAATCTTTTAGAACAAATTGTAAGTTGAAGTATCAAATCTGCACAGCACTGTCCCTTCATAGAAGACAAGAAACTTCTGGTGCATCATGTCCGATGCCGTCCTCGGTGCCGCAGGCTGTGAAAGTGGGCCTCCTTCAACGTCTGGCTGATGTGGAAATAAGGGCCTTGGCACAGTGCAGCCCGCTCGGGCATGGGCTGAGGGGTGTTGGGACTGGATCTGGGGATGACCTGGCTTAAGCCACTCTCTGGCCCACTGGCCCCGTCTGGACTGTGGATGCTGGTGCTGCTGCTGCTGCTGCTGCTCCCGCCGCTGTCACTGCTTGAAGACTAAGTGTCCCAGGAATCCTGAAAGACAGGGTTTCTACTACTCCTTTTGTTCTGGGGAGGGAGATGGTTATCTTCTTCATTGCCATTCCTTCTCCTTTTCCTGGGGTGGAGACGCTCACTCATCGTTGCTGGTGGAGAGCAGTGAGGCGCCGCCCCGTGAGAAGAGCCAAACGAGGGCGGTACTGTTTTTTTCGGATGTATAATGTTTATATTACAAAACAAAAAGCTGATGTATAGCCCTGTATACAGTGTAGATACTATTTTTGTAAAAAAGAAAAAAAAAAAAAAAAAAAAAAAACCAAGGCTAAATTAACGAACAAAGATACATTAAAAATTTCTTGTATTTCTTGTGCATTAATCTGACCATAATTTCCCTGTAGATTATGTTCATGTAGCTGAGTTTATGATTTGAATTAACTAGATCAAGTTGCCAGCATTCGTTGCTAAGAACATCACAGTTTCCGAAGTTGAGTTTAAGCCAAATCCATGCATAGAGAGGGTCTTCCTGTTAAGGGAAGGTGACTTTTAGGAGGTGTGTTAATTTCTGTTTTGTATGTTTAACTTTTATTAAATGTAAGTGTTTTTTAAAAATCTAAAACAAAAAATGAAGGAAGGTAAGGTTTATTTAGCTCAGTTACCAGAGGTTTCAGTCCATACTCAGCTGGCTTCAAGGCAGAGCAGCACAAGGCAGACAGCAACCTTCCATGGCGGTGGTAAAGAGCAGAGAGCAAAAGGAGGCGCAGCAGCTACAACGGCAACAGAGAGCAAGTTTGTCTCCCTTAAGTTGTACTCAGGCTCTCTGCCTCAGGCTGGGTGCAGTACTGACACCCAGAATCCCAGCAGCACTCATACCCACAATCCCAGTGGATCATGAGTTAAACACAAAACCTAGAAGTGCGCTCCATGGCTGCATGAGGCTTTGGGGGGACAACAGCAAACCATAACAGTGCTCAACGGACGTTAGTGATGCCTCAGCCAACGTCTATAGAAGAAACGGTCTCACTTCTGGAGCTGGGGAGGGTGCGTGGCTGAAGTTCAAGCACTTGCTGGTGGAAGTCCATTGGATCTTCGCTCTCTGGTGCCTCGCCAGGCCTGCTCCTGCTGCAATATGGGCTCTGGAAGACCTCTACCCTATGAAGGGGGCTTTCTAAGAGCTATGCAAAGTCCCTCACCCTAATTGCTGCTTCCCCTTTGGATACAGAACCAGGAGCACAATGGGAAAAGAGAAACTACAGAGAGGAAAAAGTGTGGCCCTGTAAGCCACTTCAAGGCAGGAGGAACCTTGGTGTCTGAGTGAAAGGGGGTGAGGGGGAGGGGGTGTGCATCTAGGACGTGACACTGGATGGCACGCTGAAGGCTATGTGGACCAGAAGGCTGGGCGCAGCAGACACCTGCCAAGGGAATCTCCAAGGAACGCGAACTTGGGGCCACGATTAACATACAGCCCCCTTAACCCCCTCCAAGGAAAGCAAACCTCTAAATCAGGCGGAGCTCTGGCATTGCAAGGTGTTTCTTCTTTGGTTTCCCCCTGGTTGGGCTCTGAACTTCCCCTATTAATTGTGATTCTCTGGTTTTCCCTCTGAGGAGGAGATTAAATGCTGAACTGGTGGGAAGCACTCTCCAAACCCCACCACAGCTACAGCCTCATTGTACAGCATTGTTCCTGGAGCCGGCTCAGCCCTGCACCCTGGTCACAGCCACTTCCACTTACCTGACCTTTTGCCTTCATAAAACATCAGTAGGCGCTAATCCATCTACTCACAAAAGGAGTTTTTTCCTTTCCTTCCACCACCTCTCCCACCCCTCTCCTTTTGAAGAGAAAGTTATGTTTCAAAATATTCCTTATACAGCATAGAGAGTACTTTCATTACCATGATGCCAATTACATGAAAAACCAGAGATGCTTATCTATGGGCTGTGCAGATGGTCCCATCAGTGCTGCTCCAAGTGGGGCCCCAGAACCCACCAATATCAAAGTGACCTGGTGACAGGTCAGAAATACAAAATTAGATCTAGTGAGCCACAACTGGGGATGGAGGCAGCCACCAATTCTGACAAGGTCTCAGGTAATTCTGATGCATCTCAGTGATAAGAACCCTTGCGCTAGCCCAACCTCCCCTACAGGTCCTCCCCATATACCCATCTGGG
This sequence comes from Myocastor coypus, assembly GCA_004027025.1. Taxonomy (NCBI): domain Eukaryota; kingdom Metazoa; phylum Chordata; class Mammalia; order Rodentia; family Myocastoridae; genus Myocastor; species Myocastor coypus. Next base: position 105,260 of record PVJA010001339.1, read on the forward strand.
AAACCTATGATCATGTGGTCAAGGTCATCTCTTTGTTCATTCAAGAAGTATGTGCGCCATGCTGGTGAAAACGACCAACATAAATGTGGCCGTGTCTCCACGGAATCCACTTTCTGCAATCAAAAAGTGACTGAAGAAAGAAGATAATCACAGAGTGTATTAGTACCACGGGCGAACAAATGCGGGGTAAGACTGAGATGACCTGGGAAGAGGTGGTCGGGGAAGCATCCCCCGAGGAGTTGGCGGTTCAGCTGCCATGGAATAAATGGGAGGCAGAAGGCACACTGGGGCAGAGGCTTTGGAGTGCGATATTGCCTGGCCTCTTCCCAGAAAGAAATTGTTGGTGCTGTTGGAACTGGGTGAGCAAGGAAGACAGGAGCCCGAAAGAACCAGACAGACAGACAGACAGACAGACAGACAGACACTCAGGAGAAGGCTGGGTGCAGGGATCCACACCCAATCCCCATCAGAGCCAGGCTAGGACTCCTGGTCCTGGGCCACCTCTTCAGGGCTCCCTCTACCCTCTACCCTCAGACTGTACCTGCGGAAGGGACTTCACATTCAAATCACCTCGTCCAGCTCCTTAGACCTTCCAGACCTAACACCGCTCCCTCCTGACTTTCCTCTCCCTGATGCAGGACTGCCACTCCTGCTCCAGACCATTCTGGTCTTCCTTTCTGTGGCGCCTAGCACGGCTTTCTCTTTCCTGTGGAGCATTTCAAGGAGTGATAGGCTTCGTCCTCCACTCTTTCCTGTCTCCTCTTATTCCAGGCCAAACATCTCTGCATCTGTTACAAGGCAGCTTGGTAGCACAGTGAAGAAGGGGTAGTTCTGGAATCAAACTGCTTGTGTTCAAGCATGGCTCTGATTGGACCTCTGTACCTCAGTTTCCCCAAATGTAAAATGGACCAGATAGGTCCGCTGTAAGGCTAAAAAGGCTTGAAGCCTGCAAAGGGATTCAGCAAGGGCATGCACGGCTGCAGTGCCTCCCAGGCCTGCTTCCCACTCAACGCACCACCCTGCTGTCCTTTGCCAGGTGCCAAGTAGGCACCTAGGGACACTGGAATGAAGACTACAGAATTAGCATTAATCTTTAACCACTACCACTTTCCTGTTAAAATCTAGTAACTCTCTGGCCATCCACTGAGAAACAAGTAATCCATTATAAGTTTGCTTTTTTTTGAACAGCCTGTATCATAGAGGGGACTCAGGACTCTTCAAGCACATCCAGCACTTAGTTTCCTAAAACCCATCAGATGGAGTAGAAACCCAAAAGAGACAGTCTTAGTTTCCTAATAAACTGGGATAAGTCACCAAACCTCTGAACACCGTCCCTTCATTTTGCAGCTGTGAAGTTCACTTCGGAACTAAAGTACAGGGTTTTAAATTTAGTCCCACCCAATGTTTTCTGTTTGTCTTTTTATTTATTTTAGCACCTACACTTTTCACCTAATTACCCTTATCTCCCCAAACTTGGAATCACATAAACCTGGCAAGAGTAGCAGACTTGCTGATTCAGGTCCAACATGCAAAAATTAAATTAAATTTGAAAAAACAAGGGGCCAGCAAGAAAGCTCAGAGGTCTAAGTGCCTGCCTGGCAAGCACAAGGACCTGGGTTCAATCCCCAGTACCACATGCTGTGCAGGCCCTGCCCTGGGTGTGCCAAGCTGGCCACTAAGACCAGGTATGGTGGCATACACCTAAAATCCCAGCACTGGGGAGACTGAAACAGGAGGATCACTCTGAGTCCCAGCTGTATAGTGAGATCCTGTACTAAATACATTAAAAAATTGAAAAAGAAAAAGAAAAAAAAAAAAAAACCTTGGGAAGGAACCGCGAAATGAGTGCCATCTTAGGTAAGTTGTGCACTTCCAGGATGGCATGGGCAAGGTCCGGGCTTGGCCTTTTTCCTTTGCCACCCCACAGCTGCCAGTCTCAAGCTCTTTATCAGTGACTTCTGCCACCTCCTCAATGTCATCCACTGCTAACAAGGCTCAGAACCAGGAAACCCATGGCTGGAAGGGTCATATGCCTAAGCAGTTCATTTCCCAGATGCAGTATGCATCTCCACAGGGCTCCTTATTTCTGCCTTAGGTCTCAGCTTCATCTCTGCCTCCTCCTCAGATGAAGTCCTGCAGCTCTTTATATAAACATGCACAGGGCGCCTACTCAGCATCAGGTAGGTGCTGTGGCCAGCTCTCCACATCTGGTACCTGTCAAATTTCTCACACAGCCTCTAAGGTGGGGAAGTTACTTCCTCATTTTACAAAAGAGGAATCAAGGCTTAGAGAAATCAAGGAGCCTCAGATGGGGGCAGGGTTAAGACGGGACACATGCCACCTTGAGCCCTGGCCATCCTATTATACCGCCTTCAAGCTGAAAGCTGCTGCTTACCCTGCCTGCACCATCTCTATAGTCTCCTGTGGCTCCCAATCACATGACCTTTCTGTAAAACATCCATATCACCTGGCCTCTGACAGAAGAGTGAATACACAAGTCCTCGAAGCCACTGTTGTGCCTGGTCCGGCCATCTCCAGTGGCACAGGATGCCTGGCCAGTCTCCGCACACCACACATAGAGTGAAGAATGTTGACCAAGTGCCAAGCCAACAACACTCCCAAGTATAGTTTGATCAGTGTGCTCCTAATTTTCTCTTAGGCCCTGGAATTTTCAGTAGTGCCACCCCCAACTTCACGGCACCCAAACCATTTCACTGGAGGAGTGCGGGGCAGGAGCTTGGTGCCTCATGCTCCCGACCTCCTAACCCAAAGCTGACGTGACACACAGCTACTGAAAGCATAAAAAGTGCCACCCTCCTTGTGAAACGCAGCTCTGCTGTCTAATTCAAAGGGCCTGATCTGCCAAGGGGTCCCGGAAAATCTGCAGCTGGCAACCATGTTCTAAAAGTGGAGGTTTGCCTCTGCGGGGCAATGCACATCTGTTTAATGAGACATGCTACTAGGGTTACAATTAGCCAGAATCATTGACAGCGTGTTGGAGACTAGGACTGAAGAGACTCGTTTTCATGCTCTGGGTCACAAAATGTTTCTAGCCACACATTTTCTCACCCATAACATTATGATGGAGTTTTTGTGATGGGGAAATCCATCTTGACTACACTATAAAAATTCCTAAATTGGTTACTAGGAGAAAAAAAAAGTCCTGTTACCTGAAGAAAACAAAACTAAAACACAATTTCAGCAACTCTAGTCACTCCACCCATAGTCATATCTTTCTTTCTGTGTGTGTGTGCGTGTGTGTGTGTGAACTGTACTGCTGAATGTTGAGTGAAAGGCTGCCAAAATCATTTGGACTGTTAACTCTAAACTATTCCCATTGAAACAAGTAATTAATGTAACCTACTCCTCCTTTAAAGCCAACCAGTCTTATTCCTATTTATTTATTACATTTTTATAACTAACAAAAAGAGAAACCCATTCCCCCATGTTGCCTGGGAATCTGGAATTGGAACTTACACTGTTGGTGGCTTGTGATTTTACCCAGTGCCTTAGAATCTTCCAAGATTTTTTTTTTTAAAACAGGGCCTTTGTCTACACTGAATGAACCCTGGCTACAAAGTCAGCTGGTTTAAAACAATGAAATTCTAGAGACAATAGGAACAAGGTGCCTGCTTAGCATGCTAGGCACTGAGCCCCAGCCTCAGCTCTCTGCAGTCATCTTAGCTGAGCCACTCTTGACGCCCCTGGGTTCAGGGACAGGATGTTCTATTCATTTCATCCCTAGCTCTGGTGCCGGAAGCCCAGTGTGGATGGGAGGAGGCCTCCAGCTCAGTCATGTCTCCCCGCAAGGATACTGTCCACAGTTTCTCTGTGTTCTAGCATGCTCGCAATGTATCAGTCAGATGGTTCGAAGGATCATATTATAATGGGAATATAAAATGAATAATTCAAAAACTAAAATTAGGAAAACGATTCCACTTATAATAGCAACAACAGGAACAAAATATTTAGGTATCAACTTGAAAGAAGAAATGCAAAACTTAGACCCTGAAAAAGCTATCAAACACTGTTGAGAGAAAATTAAAGAAGACCTAAGAGGAGGATATCCCATGTTCATGGATGAGAAAGTTTTAAAATATTACTAAAATAGCAATACACTGCCAATCGATCTACAGCTCTAACACAACTCCTTTATTCATATGGCAATGCAAGAGACCCAGCACAATCAGAACAGTCTTAGAAAAGAACAGGGCTGGTAGAGTGAGCCTTCCAGATTTCAAATCTACAGTCACCATGAAAGAATAGCATCTGCATGTGGGTGGACAGCTAGATTAGGGGAACAGGACTAAAAATACAGAAAACAAAGCCTCCTATTGGTAGATAACTGATTTTTTAAAATGTATTTAGGACAGGTTCTACGGGGTCTATAGGGTCTGGCTACATAGATCAAATTCATAGTAATTTGTCGGGAGCCACAGGAAGCCAGGAAATTGATCAAGTGTGTGTAGGTGGGACTGGGCCTCCCTGCCTGGAGCAGGAAGCTACTCCAGTCCTGAGAAAAACATCCTGTCTGGTTCAGGCCAGCTATTGGTTGCTGGGTAACCTTGTATCATGGAATGCAAACTTGTGGGAGTATAAATAAAGGATAGTTTTTCTATGTGAGTTGAGTTAGTCTTGTCTATCAGATAGACTGATGACCACCTAGCCCCACTTTTCATCTTCTTGTCTTTCTTATTCCTACTGCCCGCCGTGTCTCCCCAGGGTTGAACTGTTCACAGTAAGATCAATGGATCCCTACAGTGATTCGCCTGTTTTCAGCCTCCCAAGGGCTGGAATTACAGGCATGCGCCACCACGCCCACTCTGATAACTAAATTTTGACAAGGGCGTTAAGATGACTTAAGGAAGAGCAGTAATCTTTTCAATACAGAGTGTAGGGACAACGGGACTGAACCTGAGGTTGGACCTCTACATCACACAACATATGAGGACACCCACTTAATTGCCTATTCTTCACATATACTGCATTTTATTTTTACAAAGTTTGCAGCTCCTGTATCATGTATGTCTATTGGTGCTGATTTTCTAATCACTCTGATGACTGTTGTTAGCATTTTTGATCAGTAAAGAAATTTTGAATTAAAATGTCCTTCAAAAAGAGTATGTCCTTTTTTAAAGGCCATATTTTTTAAAAACATAATCCTTTTGTACACCTAACAGACTCCAGTATGGTTTAAACACATATTAGGAAACCAAAATATTCATCATACAATTTTATTGAAATGCTGATTTTATTGTGATAGTCTGAAGTTGAACCCACAATATCTATAAAGTACATCTGTACAAAAATGAAAACAAGATACATAAATAAACTAAATGCACAAGATGGAAACCACAAAACTGTCATTAGAAGAAATAAAGGGAATAGGCATAAAGCTTTGTGCCCTTACATTATGTAATGATTTCTTGGGTATAACAAAAAGCACAAGCAACAACAGGAATATATGGACAAACTGAATTTAATGACAGCCAAAAACTTATAACCTTTAAGAGACATCAACAAGAAAGTGAAAAGATAGAATGGAAGAAAATGTTTGCAAATAATATATCTGATAAAGGAATTGTATTTAGAATATGTGGGAACACTTACAAGCCAACAGAACATAAACCAGCTTAACAATAGACAGAAGATCTGCATAGCCGTTTCTCCAAAGAAGATACCCAGGTATCAAGTACGTACACAACAAAACGCCTAGCATCATACTGTATCAGTGAGATGCAAATCAATGAAATAACATTTCACACACACAAGGATGACTATATCAGAAAACACACAATAGATATTGCTGGTAATAGTGTGGAGATACCAGAATCCACAAAGACTGCTGGTCGGAATACAGAAAACGCATCCACCGTGGAAGAGTCTGATGATCCTCAGGAGTTGCAATACACAGTAACCATATGGCCCAACAATCCCAGGTCATCCCAGAATTGGCTGCATTCTTTTCATATCCAAGGGGCATGAAAAGGTATGTACACACAAAAACTCGTACACAAGTGTTCGCATCAGCTTATTCATAATAGATTGAAGTGGAAACATGCAAATGTTTACCAATTGATTCATAAAACATGATATAATCCATGCAGTAGACTATTAGCCAACACATGGTGAAATGCACATGAACAAGCTTTCAAAAGCATTACTTTAGAGAAACAACATATTACATAATTACATTCATATGAAACACCAAGAGCAGGCAAATCTATACAGCAACAGAAAGCAGAAAGGGGCTTCACAGGACTGACGCTTTGAGAGGAAATAAAATGCGGCTTTCAGCAGCAATGGACTTTTTTTCGCCAGTGGTTGAAGTATTCTAAAATTGATTGTGGTAATGGCTGCACAACTCTGTGCCATGCAAAAAAAAATCCCGCACTTTAAATGAGTAAATTAGTGAATGCTAGCTAAAGTTACAGTAGTGTGTGTCAATCTGCTGGATCTCAGAACGACAAGAAGCTGTGAGATCCCATTCCTGAAAGAAAAAGTGAAGAGACTAACACAGAAAGATTCTGGAGAATCTTCAAGGAACTGAAGAGCTGTCAAATGGAAAGGGAATTAGAGGCTTAGTGGCCTCAAAGTGGACTCTGATGCCCTGTGTAGACTGCTAATCCTCTTCCCTGCACAGCAAGAACCTGTATGTAGCATTCATTTTTGGTGTCAAGGACCAAACCCAGGGCTTCCAGCTTGCTAGGCAAGCATTCTACTGCTGAGCCAAATCCCCAGCCCGTGTATGTAGCATTCAAACTCAGTTCATGTACCACCTCCAGGTATGTCTCCCATGGCTCCTGTTTTCAACAGCTGTCGATTTCCCAGCAGCAGTATGTTCTTTGCGTGCAAAGCACTTCCATGTGCTTAGGTGACCAGCTGAGAATCTCAGTAAACTACCAGCTCTGTGGAAGGACCCTGTTACTTGACCACTGTCTCTCCAGAACTTTTCACCATGCCCAATGTACAGGAAGAGCTTCATAAGCATTTGTCAAGTGAGTGGATAAATGAAAGGCAAGTGTCAGAAACCTCAAACCAACAGTCTATGGAGAACCAAGAGGCGAGGGGTTGCCTGAGGGTGACCACACTTCTCTGCGTTGGAACTATTCAGCCACAAAGGGCCAGAAGTCTCACACACAGACCGAGTGAAGCACCAAAGAGTTAGTCAGACTGGGTGCATTCCTCTTCTGTTTTAAAATCTCACTGTTACTTTATGTATGCTGGGAAAATCCTAGAATGAAGGTAAGAAAAGCAGTTCAATCATCTGTAATCTCTTCACCAAGTGATGACCAAATGAACAGCATATCCTTCCAGGCTTTGGCCTCATAGCATTTCATTATACAAACAGTACTTTAATGGGTGATTATGTGATTCTTTATGCATCTCACAACTTTTGATCAAGGCTCAAGTTTACAGGATACTTCATTTGTGCCAGCAACTGTGCAAAACACTTCCTGTGCTTTTGATTCTCCTAGAACCTAAGGAGGTGGGGTACTTACTATTACTCACACTGTGTATCATTCAGTGACACAGGAGGTTAACTTCATAGCAATGCAGCTTCACACCCCAGCAGAGATTGCACAGATGTTTACTGAATGAACAATCGGATGTACTAATGTGTAACTATTCATCAGTGTGAAAAACTGAACTTCTCTAACCAGCTGACCAGTCATTATTTTATGAATATCCTTAATCTTATGTCACTCGTATCTTTATGGGTCACAGGCTAAAAACAGGTCACTTCCACAGCATGAAGAATCTTTGTTGGCACCTCCTTCTCCCAGCTATTGACGCGGTTGTTCTCAGTGGGGAGTCTCAAACACTTCCTGGATAAGTGTCTTCATTGCTGCGTGCTGTCCAAGCTGCTGCCACCTACAGAACTATCCACAGTGTGCCTCCCCACAGCCCCTGCTGGCAGGGACCACATTCAGCCACTTCTGGTCACGTGCTGCCACTGCTATGCTGTTTCATTCTTTTCCACAGTGCTAGAGCCACCTCTCCTGCAGGTACAGGTGCTGCTAGTGCGGGTACCACCACCACTGCCAGTGCTGATGCCACTGCCACCATGCAAGTGCCACCAACACCGGCAGCACTGGGCTCACCACTGCCGCCACTAGGTGTCGTGAAGGAGTGACAGCTTTTCTTGCTATTTTCTCAAGTCCCACTCAGTTTGCAAACAGACTGTATGACAAGACACTGTGAAGTACAGCTGTCCTTTGCAGCTGCTGGTCCCCACAGCTAGCAAAATCTGCTGATTCCCAGGGCTCTTACATAAATGATATAGTATTCACATATCACCTACATTTATCTCCCAATATACATCACCCTGTTACTATATAATACACTGTAAATGCAATGTAAATAGTTTTAAGGCCATACTGCCTAGGATAAAATAACAACAACAGAAAGACTATACATGTTCATTTTTCCCCAAATGCATTAAATCTGCACCTCGTTGGGTCCGGATTTGTGAAACTTGAGGAATCAAAGCACAGGTTGTATTCAAAATTGCCTTCTCGGGGCCTGGCAGGATGGCTCAGTGGTCTAAAGCGCCTGCTTAGGAAAGCTTAGGTGGCTTCAGGGACCGCGGTTCAATCCCCGGCACCACATGCTGCGCCAGCTCTGCCCTCAGGGCAGGCTGAGCCAGCCATAAAAACAAACAAACAAACAAACAAAAGTTCTGAAACAAGAAAAAAATAAAAATAAATAAAATTCTTTAAAAAACAACAGCAAAATAAAATTGCCTTCTCGCCTCCAAATAAAGCTCTCTCTGGAATGTGTTGAGATTTTCAGCAAGAGCTTCCTCGGCAATTCCTGAAGAGCCCAAGTCACTGCCCAGACATCCCCGCACCCTCCTGGAGGAGGCCGGTGACCTGCTCATGCCACCCTGCCGTGCACCTGCAGCTGGCCACATGCTCCTGTTTCACTTTGTCGTATTACATGAGGTTTAGAGACACATTTGCAGCCACCTTTCAAGTTCACTAAAACCATATGGCGCGCATTTGTGAACTAATGTTATCCTCAACTTTGCCCACTTCTGCCTGCAGTCCTGTTTCTCAACAATGTCCATCATTCTCATCATTTTATTACATGCATATCTGAAATTCCCTTTGGGAATAATACAGAAGGTCATAGAAATAAAGGAGAGGAGGATGAAGAGCTGGAATAAAAATGTTACAAAAACATTTTAACAAAAAAAGGACATTTCCAAACTTGTCTTTCATTAGGGATTTTTTTTTCCCCCTACAGACTTCAAAGAGGCAGAAAATCTTGGCCAAATCACCTGGTAGTTTCAGTGAAAAACAGGACTCTGTCAGGAAGCTTTGTAACACAGGAATTACAGAATGACCTTTCACCTCCTCACCTTGGCAGACAAACACGAAGAACAGTGCTGCCAGGCATGGCTGACTGGGACCCAAGCTGTCACGCACGGTCCCCAACACTTCCTAACCCTCCATCTCTTTCTTAAAAGCACCCAGTCCCTCAGGCTGCCCAAGAGGGCTGCAAGAGATGAATTCAGATTCAGTTTCAGTGCTGTAACTCCAGGCCTGGCAGTCACCAGGCCACCAGAATCCCTGCAAAAGGATCCAGTGGGAAATGGAAACACAGAAGCCCTCTTTCCAGGCCCTCAGAATTTCAAGGCACTGGGGCTGTAACTCAGGGAGAGAGCACCTAGGCTCTGGATTCCCTTGCCAGCACAGGGAATTAAAAAGAGAAGTCCCAGATAGTGGTAGCAGAGCCTTGAGCTCATCCTGGGTCCTGGGGGTTCACCCGAGGCCCACAGCCACGCTATCCCTGTAGTGAGGACCTAAAAAGGCACACTTTAGAATGTCGTTTTCAAATGTCTGCCTTTGTGGGAGAACACTCGCTATCTACAAATATCTTAAAAATAAATTGGAAAAGTTTACAGACATCCCACTGTTACTGGAGTATCATTGGGCTCTGCACTGCAATCTAGCCTACCTTGGTGATAAAGCCTCACACAGACCCTCACAATTTTTACCATGGTTTTATCTGAGTTTCTCTGTCCTGTCAAAGTCCTGCACACTGGGAGGCGAGTTTGGAAGTCTGGTACGCAGTCTGCACTACAGAAGAACAGACTCTCGAGGGTGAACAGGCCAACGTGAGGTCAAGAGGAAAGACCCAAGTGGGACAGCGAAGGAGACGGGGGAGAAGCAAAGGCCTAGCTGGCCAGTGAGGGGAAGAGGGTGGTGAGGCACGGGACAAGGAGGCGGCTCACCTGCGCCACTAAATTACTGCGCCATTGAGTTACAGGTACGGACTCTTAAAGTTCTCCATCTGACGGTACAACAAAAATATTTGTACAATACCAACTTAACAGGGCAAACTGGGATAGCTTTTTCCAAAGTTGACAGCACAATTAAAGTTTCCAAAAATTCAAATTATATACATATATATAATATAGATTATATACATTAGCAATATGTTACATATCAACAGCAGCAACAGTGTGTATGGAAATTAGCAGCCATATTGGCCTAGAAACACTAAACTTGTCTTTTTTTTATTTGCACAAAGATAATGCACTGTATTATGTAAGGTCTTACCTATGCGAGTTTGATTACAGAAACTAATAAATAATGGAGAAAAAATAATTTTATCACATGGGACAAAATAGACGTGACCTCCTCGATGTCCAATAAGCTCCTATATATAAATCCCATATCAACTCTATCTCTCTACAAAAGAAAGCACGAGATGAGAATCCAAGGATAAGTAGAAATTGTCTGTTGCCCTTGCGTGGGCTGTCATGGACCCTGCACTCAGATGCCGGTGTCTGGGGCTCAAGCAAACCTCAACCTGGCCCTTTACATATTGGGCAGCCCACTGCAGGAGGGCATGGGAGTCCTCACAGCAGAGAATGACACCCATGTTCACCATCATGAATGGACACAGGCTCAAGGGGCCAAGCGAGAGGTAGGGGCGCACAAACGAGGCAGGACTCATCTCTGTACCTGGCACAAGGGAAACGCAAGACTATTATGCTCCTTGGTCCTCCCCCTCTAGAGTGCTCTGACCTGAAAAGGACATGATGCACCCAGGCCGAACTGAGGAGAGCTTGAGGTCTACCTTGAGGAGCACACAGGTTAAGATGCACGCTGCATCCCTCATTATGAGATGCTACAGGAGCACACGCTCACCAGCAGCTGTGTGAACACACGCACATTCCTCCAGACTGCAGTGCAGCCTGGCTTGCTCATAAGACAGGTAGAAAGCCATGGATACAGCCACTTATATGTACCTACACTGAAATACATGCTAACCTATGTACACATACTCCTGTATGTGTACATACATGCCAATACACTTGTAAAATAATATCAAAACATGAATGTAAAATGGCAATATAAGTACACTTCTAAATATATACATATCACAGATATATATCACCTATATAATATTACATATATTATGTATACATATGTAAATATAGCAAGGGAGGCAGTTATATGCATATTATATATGTGCATAGACATCCATATATGTACATGTACATGTATGAAAAAGCATATTAAAATGTACAACCACACATATATAAAGAGAGCAAAGGAGGCAGAGACTATGCATATACGTATTACAATTCAACTCACTTTTATTCAATTCAGCATTAAGTCTCGCCATACTGAGGAGATAGCTCAGTGGCTTAAGCACCTGCCTGGCAAGTGCAAGGTTCCAAGCTCAACCCCCAATACCACAAAATAAAAGTCTCTGCCACACAATGGCTTTTTTCAGGACCAAGGTTCGAACTCATGACCTTGCACTTGCCAGGCAGGCACTTCTGCCATGGAGCTATCTCTCCATCCCGCAGTGGCTTTTTGTTGGTCCTAGGGCACAGCTGGACAGCCAGACAAGCACCACCAGCCTCGAGAAGTGCACTGTGTGGAAGGGAGAGCCAGTGAAAACCGGTTTTACAATGGTTTGGCAGCTCTCCATTGAGGATGGTCAATATCACATTTGAGCCATGCTAGTTGGATTCAGGTCCAGCTCTGCCACTTGGAAGCTATGACTGCAGATTTGCGAGTAGACTACAGGATCTTTAGCACTGACTTAAAATATGTATGATAATGTCTTCTTCATAGGGTGGCATTTTAAAATGACACAACAAGTGAAAGCCCTTACACTCCGTGGCATGCAGAAAACACTCAGTAAAAGGAAGCTGTCATTATGAGAAACAGTACTGTTCTTATTGCGAGAGAGGACACAAGGCTCTTTGCGGGGAGAAGGCACAGCAAGGTCCATCTCCCTCAGCAAGTGTCAGGAGCAGCCTGCTGAGGTGGTGGCACAGAGTTCAGTCTCTCTAAGGAACAGGGGGTTTGTCAGAACAAACAGGAGAAAGAGAATACATTCCAGGGGGTGCGAAAGAGTTTCAAGCTGAGTGTGGTGGTGCACGTCTGGAGTAGCCACTACTCAGGAGGTCGAGGTAGGAGAACTAAAGACCAACCTGAGTAACATAGCAAGACCTCATCTCTCATTAATTAATTAAAAGAAAATTTGTTCAAAAGCTCTAAGGCCCAATATTTTCTAGCATATTCAGAGAACTACCAGTAGATCCATATAACCCAAACGGACACTCAGGGTTCAAGAGAAGCCAGAGTCAGAGGCAGAAGAGGTACCAACAAGCCTCTCAACAATCAAACAATAAAACCAGATTTGCCTCACAGAAGATGCAGGTAAAATTAACTGAAACAATTTTATCTTTCTGGGCTCACTGTTGTGGTGGTCAGTCGTCACAAAGCCACGGTCACAAATAAAGGGCCATGGTTGTTCACAGGCTTTTTGTTTGTTTTAGTTTTCCTAATTGGCTTATTTTTCCACGCTGATTTACATGCTCCAGAAGGTTTTCTTTATCACTAATCCTTCCCAGAATGATTTTTAAATACTCATCTTCCAAACCACAAGGAGAGTCTTAAGTGGCCACTTTCTAGCACTTGTGAGAGCCACACAGTCATCATCAGCCCTCAAAGCACACAGACAGCAACCGCAGCTTTGCAGGTCAGGCTGAGGGAGGTGGGTGTGGGGGTGGAGCCAAGGCAGGGGTTAGCCAGTTCCTGGGAGCTAACGATCACCCAGGACAAAAGCACTGAGTAAACAACAGCCTGCAGGAGCAGCAAGAGAGACAAAGGGGGTCACCCTAAAGGAGGAAAGCAAACGCATATTATAGTATAAAAGGGCCATGCAGTAACAAATTAGAGCAAAAATTCAGCAAATGTTTGGGGGTAATGTTGTGTTAAATTAAAGGGGGTTAGAAATCTTCCCTTTTCTGGATCTGCCCTTTTAAGGAAAGTAAGTTAGTGACCAAGGAGGTTCCTGGGGGTGAACGGTTGGCATATGTCCAGATTAATTTGTTCAGTCGTCAGCCTACTGGCCAATTCTATTAATGCCCTTTGTTCAGTAGGCCTGGAGGACCCAGAGTACCAGGCTCTGGCGATGCAGAGCCAAATTAGCCTCTGCTCTCTGTCTCCGGTCTGTAGCTCAACTGCTAGCAGACCGGTGAAATAAGCTGACGTCATAGAACCAAGTATGGTTTCTAACCATGAAGGACTCAGGAGGCAGGGAGAGTCCAGCTACTGCCCGAGCTGTGCCTTAGATAGGCCACTTCATTTCATCCTTCTAGCACTCTTTTGATAAAATCAGCAGGCATGAACAAAGCATCTCTTCGCTCCCAATTTTCACTGCCCCATCTGAGAGAAAACAGAGGCAGTAGGTGGGAAAGCTATCTTTGGACAAAAAAAAGAAAGTCAAAAGTTCAAGGTTTCAAATACCTTCACTGCCCTCCTTCTCAGAGGTATCTTTGGATCTGACTTCAGGTTTCCATAAAACAAACACTGCTTTCTCCCTCTAGTTCACTTCTCCTTTAGGTTAACCCAGCAATGCCCCCAATTGCCCATGTATTTATTAATTCTGCCATGGCCTGTTTCATACACCTATTAACACACTCTGTGTGTGTGTGTGTGTGTGTGTATGTGTGTGTGTGTGTTGTGTGTGTGCTCCAATGCCACTGTATCCACTTTAGGTCCAAGTCAGGAGCCTGGTCATCCTTCAGGCCCCCCAGGGCATCAGAGCTAAGTTCTGGACACTGGTGTTCTAGCAGGTTCTATGGCTTCTACAGATATTTTTGTATCACAGTTGCTGCCTCCTGGGAGTGCTGTATACTGGGGGCATTTGTTTTAAATTGTCACAAAAGCACAACAAAACAGAAAACAAGATACTCATATCAGCTCAAAATGTGGGACACCAACTTTATATGTCAACTCAGACATTCAAAAGGTGACTGAAGAACAGTTTGTAAAGCAAACATGAAAAACAGCAGCCCATCTACCAGTCACCCATTTTTCTTTCTCCGAGGTAATAAATGGTTTTTCTCTTACAAAGTCAAATCAAGCAGCAGATTATTTACTGAGCACCTACTATATGACAAGTATTACACAGCCTATTAACTAATAGTATTTTTTTCACTTTTTCATCTTTCAAATATTTATAAAGTATTAATAGCATGCTTTAGCAGTTTATTCTTTCAGCAGTAGTTCCTAGCAGTATCTTCAGAGGTTTAATGTTTTGCTGGCTACTGCAAGCTTTCTGGGAGTTTTATTTTGTTTTATTCTTTCTATTGTTTACAATCTAAATCATTCCTTTTCTTTTCCTACTCTCTGATTTTTAGGGAGAGAGAGAAAAAAAAGCTAGCATCTGGGGTCTGAGACCACTTGAAACCTCTGAGCTGGGCCTGCTGATGACCGCCCAAAGATAACCCAAATTGCTGATTTAGCAAAGCCCATTCTTGACCTTGACACAAGACAAGACAGCCAAAGGGGAAGGACTTGGGAGGGCTTAGTGAAAGAAAAAGGATCACAGAAGCGCTTAGATCTCGCCAGGCCCCTCCCCCATTCAGCAAACACCTGGCTGAGTTGGAAAACATGACCGGTCCAACCTTCCTACTGGCACCAATTGAAGCTGTCAGCTCTTGCTTGTCACTGGTTGCACTGGGAGGCCCCGGGCAACTCCAAGAGCCCTAATTAGGGAGAAATGACACTTCTACAAGTGACCTGCCAGGACCTTTGGCAAACCATTTAACATCATTAGTTAACATTTTTTAAAAAGTGTGAATGTAAATGAACAGCCCGGGCTTTCAATGGAGCTTGTCGGTGGCATCCCCCCCTACCCCTCCTTACTCTTTCTCTTTTACATGAATAGTTCACTTGTTTTCCTAGAATTGGAGGGAGGCGCTAAGGAAGAAGGAGGAAGAGAACCAGTCCTCCAACTGGAGAGACATGTTAAGGCATAAACATGCTCAGAGCCGTGGAGAAAGCATCTCTTTCTGCCTTTCGTGACCCAAACAGAGCCACCAGAGAAGAGCTGGAGCGAGTGTGTATGCCACAGGCTACCCTGTGACCATGTCCCGCTCCCACGATTCCAGGCGCTCTCTCTCATCTCCTCATTTCTGGCTGTCTCTACACAGTATCTCTTGCACACCTTCTCCCGCTTGTTGGCTTACTGAACAGCCAAGCTGTGCCCCCACAGCTAAGCAAAACGTCTTAGGGTGCATGAGTTTAAAGATGTGAAAGCTCACTGCACCCAGTCGCTCTGAAAAAGGACTGAAGTCCAAGAGGTCATGATTTCAGGTGCTAGTCAGGTACTTACACAAAGCAGTGGATTTCCTACCTGCAGCGGTTACTTCCCACTTGGAATCGCACTTCAGTTTGTTCTTTCCTTTACACCCACAGAATCCGTACACGCCAACACTCTCCATCTGTAGGAGGGGGAAAAGAGTTTCTCGCTGTGAACACGTCTCTTCGTCTGTTTCCGCCCTTCGCTGTAATCGCACACCCTTGCTGGATAACATTCTGAAGAGGCAGCCCAGGACGAAGGCCCAGAGTGGAGGGTGCGGGAGGCACCTGGGTAGCACTTACCACCTACTTGTTGTGGCCTTGGGTAGGGAGCTTGGCCCTGAGTCTTAGATGTGTTCATCTGGAAGACAGAGATAATGCCTTACTCCATTAAGTAAGAGGGAAGTAGATGGAAATGCCGTGAGCACTAGAAAGGGTCCAAGTGTGTGGAGTGAAGGCCAGAGAAGAGCAGTCCAAACCAAGAAGCCACGCCCGGTTCTTGGGGGTCATTTATCTTGGAGACCCATCACTGAGTTTGTCCTCTTGCGTCCCAAGGCATTTTGGACAGAGCCACCTGGTCCATCCCAGGTCCCTCCTTATTCATTTTCTCTACTCTGCTTATGCTCCACATTGCTGTAATAGGACAAAGCCAAATGGATGCATGCGTGCAAAACAAATTCTTTCAACTCCTGGTGATGTCAGCTATATAACTGTTCTGCTGGGCCCTGAACAGCACAGGACTAAAATAGGTCTTGTCTACCTTGGGATTTCCAGAAGTTCTACAATTGGCAATGAGTCCACAGCACACACACACACAATAAATGTTTACGGAGCTACAACGCAGGAGCATAGCTTCCAGATGTGTGCTTCAGGCAGTGGGCAGATGCTTCACCCAGGCAGGACAGACCCTCCATCGGGAGAGCTTTATTTGTGTGTCTGAATTAAAGACAAGTAAAATCAAGCCGGCTGCATCCTGGTGGGAACCGCCTGTAACTAACTGTGAGAGGGAAGCAAAAGAAAACAACCTTCGTTTGGGGCAGAGAAAGAGGGAAAATACTGCCAACCACCCTTAATAACACTAAATGGAGAAAGGGAAAACCGCTCATCACCATGGAGCGTTTAGTGCTTTTAAGCTAAATACCTCAGCATATTAAGCAAATAGAGAAAAGCCAGCTAGAAGATGTCATCAAATTGAACCACCCAGTGCTCAGAAAGCCTACAGGAGGTGTCTGGCTTGACCCCTTTTCCCATCACATGCCTGGGCCCAGCCTGGTTGTTTAGTATTGCAGCTCCTCTCCAGCTGTGGAGCTTATTGAAAAGCGCTCGCTCCCTGCCTGGTTTTGGCACATTTTCTGCAGGTGCCTCCTACTGCGGCCACAATGGGCTGCTCCGGAGGTTTAGACCTGTCAACAGCTACAGGGGAGGGAGGGGCCCCAGCCAAGGGAGCGCAGTCATTGTCTTAAAGGGCCAGTGACATTATGTGCCACCACCGCGGTGGCTGCAGCATGGGCACCTGCTAATGAGATGAGCCCTTTCCCCCATTCTCTTTCTCTCTTTAATGATTTCACTTGATCGCTCCGGTTTCTTTCTAGAAGAGGAATTGCTCTACTGATCATATAAAGTAATTGCCTGGAAAGCATTGCTCTGCAGCAACTACTACCACTTCCCTGGCTGCAAATGTCACAGCCATTGAAAAGCTCTTAGTTTGGTTCTCCGAAGAACGAGGCTGCTACGGAAAACAGTCTCTGACACAGCCCCAAGTACTCCTGTGTTCCCTGAGCTACAACTTTAGGGTGTGACTGATGGGCTTTGAAGATAGACTTCCCTTTTTGTGGTATGTTATGATTTTTGCATGAGATCTTGGGAAACTAACCAGGCACCTTTAAAAATGAAACAAAAAAACCTCCCTCTCCTCTAAAATTAGATATATTCATTCAGAGAAAAGAAAATACTTTTTTAGTCACTCAGGCCATTCCTTTATCAGAAGCCATGAGCTCAGAAAGACACCCACACTAGCCCAAGGGGAGTTAGAGAAATGGGGAGACAATAGCCTGGTCTAGGAGGTTGGGGTGCTTCGTTTTAGCAAGAGGAATTGACGCTCTAATTGTTCTGGGTTTGCTGATATTTCAGACCTGTCACTTGGCGGCAGCAGTGACACACTGTGGGAACAGGGACCACACACTGGAGGAGTTCTCATCAACGGCTTTATTAAGTAGTCACTGCCGCACCGACGACGACGTTTGGGGAATGATTCACTGGGGGAAAGCACTTTGCCATAGGCATGAAGCTGCCGGCAAAATAAACATGAAACCTGTTAGTGACGGTTTCATTTTCCTCTGACAGGTGAAAAGTCTAAGCTTACATCTAAAATAAGAGACAGGCTTTCTCAGTGAAGTCGGTGGGAAGCACCACTTGCCGTGAGTCACTCACGGCTGGTTACCAATGGGGGAACCCAGGTTCAGGTTAATCACTTCATCAGAATGAGCCAAGGATTTTTGTTGTTGTTGTTGTTTTGTGTTTTGTTTTTCAGGAGGAGCTGATGAACTAAGGGTAGTAGATATGTCTATTGCTGTATGTTTTGAAGGTAAACTCATACCTGCTTATCGAAAAGAGTATAGCGTGCTAAGCTAAAAAAGACTGATTGCAATTATAAATCCAAAAAAGTTAGTTTCACATCTAAACTCTGTGGAAGGTCATAGGAGAAGTTCCTTAACTGTACATAGCCTTAGTGATTTGTTTCTTAGAATTTGGGAACTTGGGATTGTAGATCTTAAAATACTTTAAAATTGTCAGAACATATTGATTATTCTTCAGTAAGGGAAACTGCAAATACTACATTATATTTTTAAAAGTATTTTACTTTTATCTACTTGTATAGTGAAGAGAAGTGGGGAGGAAATTCTTTAAGTTCAAGCCCATGAAGTAAACTGACTGAAGAATTTTAGTTTGAAAGACCAACCAGAGACTTCAATTTTCTTTTTGCATACATTGAAAACCTTTGTTATTTTTGTCTATAAGTGAGGTAATGAGACATATGATTAGAGAAAACTAGATAAACATGCAACTAAATGACCCGAAACTTCTGCCCGGCTCTGGGTCCTTTATCTTAAAGAAAAATTCATATGATGGGAACTAAGCAGATGAATGGTGCAAGTGTGCAGCTAGCTCGTGCCAGCCCCTGCTCTATGAGGCAGGCAGGCAGGCCGGGAAAGTGGAGTAAGCACCTGCAGCCAACACTGGGGGAGGCCGGACCAGGGGCTTGGAAACAGAGCCCTGCTGGGAAAGGCACAGCTCAGGAAGCTGAACTCAGGGAAGGGCTGCTGCCCCCAAGCTGTGTGTCCTGTCACGAATGGTGCCTGGGCTACCAAGCACTGTTTCCCTGTATTTCTGGAGAAGACAGAAAGGAAGATTTAAAGAAGAAAAAAATAAACCAAACCCCTCAGTAGAGGAACTAATGTCAAAACTACCCACAGGCACAGAACTGATGTCCCTCCTGTGCTCTATTTGCATGTGATGTAAGAGGTCTGGTTACAATTGCAGTCGAGAGCATAACACCGAGCTGCGCCCTGTGTCCCCATAATGGCCTTTGCCACGGCACATTCCAGAGCACCTGACTTCACAGAGTATAAATCAGCCTTGAGCTAAGTAAGTCCGAGTTTCATTCTACACAGGGTTCACAAACTGGTTCTGTTTGTGCTTAAAAATAAAAACATATTTTAAAATATTGAATTATTCCTGTAGTAAGGACACCTAACCGACTAAATGTACATAAAATGATGAGTTGCATTCCAAGGCTAATTATGTTATTGGTCTAAGCGCTAATTGCTAACATTCTTCATAATTCAGATCTGTGCATTTACTTAAGTGGTGAGACAAAGAGACTTCAGCCTGAGCATTTTATTCATCTAGTAAATAGTTGCGCTTATGTTTGTTGCTGACACATATCTCATCCACTAAAATTTAATTTACAGAAATGTCAATATGCTTTATATGTCAATAAAAAGCTACCACCATATTGATGAGTAGTGGGACCTGTTGAAATGTTTATATGCAATGTATAAGGTGCACATATACTCCATCCAGGTAGAAACTTATGTCAATCTGAACTTCTTATTATGGCTTCAGAATCAATGTAAAAATCAGTGGCTATGGGAGAAGAAACATTTTAGTATGTTATGTCTTTGTAGAATGCACAAGGTCAACATCTTGACTGCAGTGTTCGTGACAAAGTGGAACATCACTGAAGCTATCTGGGCACAGGCCAAGCTCTCGCTTCTGTGAGAAGGCTTGCTCTACTTTTTTTTTGTTTTCTAGAATTTCACCTACAGTTTCCTTTCTTTCAAATATCAGAAATAACTGAGTAGCCCAAGGTGTCTTCCATATTCCTATCTTTCTCCACTTGATACAGATCACGGTCCCTTCTTCCGATCATATTCTTCCAGAGTTATAACTTATTTTAAAATATCCAATGGACACAGACGGAGCTTAGTAATGAGCTCACACACAAATGTGACTGATGCCCTCGTACTAGTAACGGATATTTACTGCAAACAAAACTTAAAATTTTACCAGTACATTTTGTCAAAAACTGGTTGAGAAAGAAAAGTATGAAGTGTGGAATCCTCAAGTCTACATTTAGAGAGCAAAGACAATCTACCTATTATAAATGTAACCACAACAGGGGCCAATAAGGAGGTGAGAGCTGAGTGTTAATCCAGGGCCACAGGCATGTGTGGGACAGATCTGACCCACCATCCAGGGTTTCATGTATGCCAAGAAGGGTAGTAGAGGGTCCCCGTGCCCCAGCATTAGGGCTCAAAAAAATGTGGAGAGCCTGAGGCATGCCCCTAGTAAACCTGAGTCAAACCTAGAAACACACACAGGGAAAGGGGAAGAGGCGCAGGTGCACAGACATAAACACATACACAGCAATCATTTTTGTCCACGTATAACAGAGATAATCTACCGTGAATATAAATCACAGTGTTTTACAATTTGGAGTTCTTCATTTTAATTACATGTCTTGCTTTTGCAGATTTATAATTATCTCCCCAAAAAAGCAAATAGTTTTCCAACATCAGGTTTATCAACAGTACATAAAAAATTAATTGAACAAATATTTTTCCTGCAAAGGTCTTTGTTAAGAACTCAACATGGCTGTATTTTCAGTAGAACGATAAATGATGGTTCCCAGAACAATATTCATTCTAAAGCTTATAAATTGTTCAACACACACTATTTGTTCTCAATATCATTATTTAAAGTAAAAGTCATGGTTATAATTCTTCGTTCTTATCCTAAAAGCTACAGTTTTTGATTTTGCATTCTTAAAAATCAAGGCAGGAACTTCATACTCCTGTCAGCGTGGCTATCAAGAAAGCAAAGTTCAAGTCAGATCCACAAGTTAAGATAATTCCCAAGAAGTGTTGGAATGGAATAATTTTATATCAAAAAAATCTAGTTCTAACTCCCTCAAATAGGACCTCTTGCTTTTAAAATTCTAGAGATAAATTTTCTAAACAGATACAAAAGTCTGAGGTTCACCGAAATGGCTCTTATCTACAAAATTTCCTGTTTTCAGATTTCCAGTGTCTCTATTTTCAAATCCTCATCAGGCATAAAAGACCAGAGTGCAAATATTTAGCCATGAATTTTAAGTTGGTTACCTAGGATTGTTCAGTGACATTTTAAGTGAATCAGCTCTTGACAAATCAGTTCATATCTTGACAAAAGTCTCGCAGTAGCTGCTGCGTACACAGCTCCTTCGCTGGGCTCTGCTAGCTCTACAGGGGCAGGGAAATTGTTCGATGCAAGGCTCCTCCATGCCTCCCCCCACGCACTCTCAGACACACGGAAAGAAAGTCTCCAAACTCCACTTTTTCCTCCATATTTATTTTGAATGAAACTACTTTCATACAAAAGTATCCTAAAACACATCAACTCTTCATTTCATTCTGGGTACAAATACATTAGATCTGTTTGTACTTTCTTATTCCTAAACTGGGGCAGTAAAAATATAGTATTGCTAACTACAGCACACCCCAAATATAAGCATCTTTAATGACAGATGAAATGCATTTCCACTTTAAAAATAACATTTCAGTCTTTCATCTCTGCTAAACTTTTCTCCTTCCAAGTGTTAATGGGAACACTGCTTTACTAATAAAACATCCTGATCACTACTATTTTTGTAATATCCACCTGAGACATTAAATGCACAATCATAAAATGTAACAATTTTATTATTGCACCATTAGGATCAATCAAGTATTACCCTTTCTTAGCATTCAACGAACTTTGGTGTATTTTTTAAAATTTGGTACAGAAAATTGATACCTTAGTCACTAACATATATCACTTGTGCCAATTTCAGAGGCACGTATGGCTCCAATAGTAATAATTTACATAGGATTGTCATATATTAAAAAGATGCAGTTTAACTGGTATTAAGAAATTTTCCTAAAACTTTAAAGTAAAAAGCAATGGAAATTTACTTCTCGAAATAATAATCCTTTAGTAAATAATCCTCCTTGTGTATTTGTGATTAGTTCTTAAAAAAAAAAATACAGGGAAAAGAAGGTCTAACCTTTTTAAACAAGACAAAACGCGTGGTATATTCAAAGGCCAAGAAAGGCAGGAAGATGAAACAGTAACAGTAAGGCTACAAAATAACAACCACCCTATACTTAGCCAATAATTAGAGAATCAAATCACAACTTATTGACAACTGAACTTTTAAAGCCCCAAATAATTTTTTGAAGCTTTAAACATTGCCATAAGATTCACGACCAGGCATACAGACATCCTCAGTGACAAAGCAGAGCCAGGCTCTTGATTTTGCTAATAAGAAACAGATAATTCCTCTTAAGCAGATTATCTTAAAGCACATTTTCAGGGAAGTTAAGACCCCCCTTCAATCTGGTTCTTAAGTTTAATTGCGAAAGTCAAACTATTAACTCTCATTCAAGGACAACAACAAAATGGGTAGGCACAGAACTCCTAGGGACCAGGACACAAACCAAATCAATATTTGCAATAGTAACAGAGAAAACAGTTTTAGCCATGACTTGATGAAACACTGGGCGTGTTATCAGGTTGGTCTTCTTAACTGCAATTCCTCATTTCTTTGGATCTCTTTTTTTCTTTTTGGCTGCCTTGCATGTGGAAAATAAGTTTAGCATTTTCTCCAGTCACAATTCTGCACTTGTAATATGTATTTGGATACTTGTATATTAAGAAGTGAAGTACAAGTTAGAAAACCTGGCCTTTGTGGGACATTTTATATATATTTTGTCTTATTAGTCCTTTACTCTTGCTAAAAAAAAAAATACCCTTAACTTGTATCTATTTCTATAAAGTTAAATAAACTATTTTAAAATGGCAAATAGCTTGCTTACAGGCTTTCTTTTGCCACCAATTTTTTCCTTTTTGCTTTACTGTCGGGATAATTGCCCTCCTTCCAATTCCATTCTGTCCGTTCAGACACTGTGCATCTATTCCCGAAAAATACCAATTAAACTGCCAGCGTCGCATCTCCAACAGTATCTTTGGAACTTTAGTGTCAAAGGCTTTTGAACAAATGACCGGAAGGCTGAACGTAAAATGGCCTTTAACGGGACGCCAGGTCAAACACATGCCCATGGCTCTAGCTCGCTGCTTTATTTAGAAAGCAAGAAAAAAACAGCACATCAGTTTTATAATTCTATGCAAGTGTTAAAGGTTAAAACAAAACTTATAGTTTGCCTGAGGTTTGGTCTCCTCAAAGGGTCACTAATACTGTTCTAAGAGCAGGATTCCCCTTTTATTTAATTCAGTCTGGATTCCTGAACAAAACTATTTTTTAAAAGATTTTCAAACAAATACTGCAAAATAGCTTAAAAATTTTCCTTTTCCTTGATTTCTTTACTAATAACATTGTTTGTTATATATTAGGCATGACAGGAAGTTTACACGAGGTTGTGTTTAATCTCACAGCAGTATTGTGAGATTGAAAATATTAGTCAATGAGGAAATGGGCTCAAGGGGGCTAAGTAATTTATGCAAGGTCATGCAGTTGGGAAGAGGAAGAGCCAGGATACAAACCTTTGAGTCTGACTCCCAGTCTCAGCATTTCCTGGCCTTGTTGGCCACATATATTAGCAAATCATTCCTGGATGAATGAAGCTTTAGTGCTTTTCTTTCTGACCTGACTCATGGAGATATCTTTTGGAGCAGTGGTTCTCAGTCTTGGCTACATATTAATATTATACCTGCAGATAAGGGCCACCTTCTAGAGATTATTATTTAACAGGTCTGGGGGAGAGCCTCAGCATTAGTATCTGCAATAAGGGAATAGTGAAAAAAATAGACATCTCTTTCAATTTGAATGGCATTTAGAATCTAGCAGCAGCCAAGCAAGTCCCAGGTGACTCCAAGGGACAGCTCAGACTGAGAACCAATGATCAAGAGATTATCACCACTTACCCAGAGTCCCTTCCCCGAGATCTCAATGAGAACAACTCAGCTGGTTCCTCCAGGGAGGGGACACAGGAGCCCAGCAAGAGCTAAACTGACTAAGCACAATCTAAAGGCAGCCTCACTTTGGGATGCAGTGGGACACAACAGAAAACGCATGGGCAGTGGAGGCAAGAAGGCCTGAGTTCAAATTCCATCTCTGCTACTAATTAACTATGCAATCTTGGGACAATCATTTATTTTTAGTGGTCATTTTGCACACCCCGTGGGACAATGTGAGTAACCTGCAGGCACGTGACAGTCCCAACCAAAGGGAGCTGTGGCTGTTTTGTTGATGTTGCTAGTCGTAGTACAGTGGCAACTACTGCCAGGAGATATCATAATGAAAAAAAGGTAAAAAAACAAATCAAAACCCTTTTTCTACTAATGAAATCATTCATCTTATTACTTCACATTAAATTTATAACTAGTAGAGCTGACCTGTCGGCTCAGTGGACTAAAATGCCTGCTAAGGCAGAGCGCGGTGGCTGGGGGTGTTCCATCTCCAGCTTGCTGTGCCAGCCCCACCCCTGGGACGCGCTGAGA